>JZKD02S1676573.1:77747-89681 GCA_000966675.3 Picea glauca
GAGTACATACCTCAGATAGCATTTGCAGGTAGTGGCTCCATCTGGTAGCAACGATAATCATTACCAAAAACTTCAAGAGTGATTGCAACTGGTTCTACGGCTGCAACTGCAACTGGTACTGCAGCTACACCTGGTTCTGAGATTGCAACTGTAATTGCAACTTAGGGTTTTATGAGGAAACCCTATTTTTTCAAACTTCAAATTTTGAAATTCTGATCCAAGGGATAGATGCGTTGGGCTGAGGCGAGTTAGCTGTTGCAGTCGGAATTTTGAAAATCCAACTTTTACCCCCTCAAACTTGATCTATGGATTTCTGGACTGGTGCTTCTGGTTTTCTGGTACTTCTGGTACTCTAGTACTTCTGGTACTTCTGGTACACTAGTTTTCTGGTACTTTGTGAAACTAGGGTTTCACTTTCCAGGAGATCTAGCCACTGAAAAGGTGCGCTCTAAGTGCCAAAATGATCCTTGGGGGAGGGCGCAGCTTTTTAGGAGGTTAGGGAGCTGAAAATACTCACTTTTGCAAAACCCTAATTTTTGGGCATGGTAACAGTGACGTTTTTTCTCTTGCAAATTGTGCTTCCTTCAGGTTGGCTCTGATACCATGTTAATGTTTATGCCATTATTATAGTTCTTTTCATTTCATTAGATAAGAGCATAATAAGAACAAGATCACTGAGAAATACAAATTCACAAGAGACACCGCATTTATCCTGGGAAACCCTCTAGGGGAAGAAAACCCAGCAAAAGCTTCCTTATCATAAATAGCTTATACAATGTTCAAGAGATAGCTCAAACCAATACAAAAAGTCCTCCCAAGAGATGCGCCACTCTTCTTCTCCTCTCTCCAACTTGTAATTGCATATTGCCTCATAAGAGAATGAGCAAGTGAGTTGTGTGTTAGAAGTGAGGCGCTAGCCTCTTATTTATATCAAAATGGCACATGTGAAAGGTCACAATCTGGCAGGGCCGACCTCTCACTCTAGGTGGGTAAACCCACCTTTAATTAATTTTGGTCTTCCATTATAACTGTTGGGGACGACTTCTTAGTCTGCACTTTTTAATTGTCCGATGACCAATCCGCAAAAGGGGATTTGGTCCTTATACAATTACCGACATGATTAATCCTTAATGGGGATTAATCCAATAACAATAATAATAATAATGACATGATTAATCCTCAATGGGGATTTAATCCAATAATAAAATAATAATAAGAATGCTCTTCGCAGTTACATTATTTCAACATCTTGGATCATTTTTCATTTGGTTATTGGGCTCTTGAGCACACCATTTTGAAGGTTTTTAGAATACAAACCCTAGAGAACAACTCAGTGGTGAAATATTCTACTCACCTTGTTCCAAGCTTGGTCCTAGGGATGAAACACTCCACCCACACCATTCTATAGTATTCACAGGTACCATCATCTATTCAGGAGGGCATCAGTTCGTACCCTTGAGGGTTTTCTAGCAGGGGTGCATCATTCCTTGGAGAGGAGTTCGATCCAACTTATTGACAAGGTCTATTGACATTCTAGCACCTGGGTATTACTTGCAGGGCATTGTTCATCAGATTTGGAGTATTTTGGGAGGGTTACTCTTGCTAGATTATTATATGGAGATTTGGGACGTTTTTGAGAGAAGGAGGGCACAAATGTGATTCATATCTATTCAGTTTGGAGGGGTTATACCTCAGATATGACCTTGAGACTTCTCCCAACAGCTTCTGGTGGCCCGATCTATCTTTCTAGAGATTTTCAGGGTATTTGGAGGCCTCCTCCATCAGGGCCGAAATATTGAGCTTGATAGTCTTCAGGAGGGCACAACCTTGATTAGGGTTTTAGCAGTTTGGAGGGGTATACCTTGGCATCTTGACTTTAGACTTCAGGGAGGGCTTCTACTTGCCCCAATCTATCTTTTTGTGGAGTTTGGTACTATTTGGAGATCTCCTTCAATTGGGCTGAAATATTGGTCTTCTTATCTCTTCAGCAGGACGTGCCATCAGCCAGGGGGTTTTTGACTTGACCCTGGTTCTTCTTGCATTGATCTTCATTGTATATCGAACCCTTGGAAGCTTGCATTGTCTTATTAGGAGAATTTTGTAGCAGCTCATATATTATCTTTTGGAGCCATCTGATGTTATTCCATATCTGCATCCACTTTGTGTCAGGTTCTTTCTCTTCATAATAATAAAGGTAAGATCTATGCTATTTGGTTCCATATCTTGCGTACTGTTTAGATCTTGTATTTTCATTGAATATATCTTTAGATGTGTGCTTAATAACTGAATATAACCCTAAGTCTGAAACTTTAGAATCCAACCTACAAACACACACAAACAAACAAGTAAATTAGTGGTCAATTAGTGTTCCAAGCGAAAACATTGGCTTGGGAACATTACAGTGGTATCAGAGCTCTGATCCTCCCATCCTGTGAGGATTAGTGCATGCAGAAGTTCAGTGGCATTTATATGGGTAGAAGGAGGAAACAAATAGGTGAGGCAGAGGCCGATATGGAAGGTTCAGGTGAGGACAGTGAGCCACAGGGCTTAACAACCTTGACACAGGAACTACATAAATCCATACTCCAGACAAAGAGTACATTGGTCACACACTTACAGAAAATTCAGAAGGAAAATCATAGGGGATAGGCCAAAATATTAGAGACCTTGAGGAAGGTAGATGAAAACCAAAAAATCATAGCACAAATCTTGTTGGAGATGAATCATAAGGGGAAAGACCCAGAATCTTATGCCAACAAGGAAACTAGTGGATCTCATGGAGGGAAAAAATATCAGCAGGAACATGTTCTCTATCATCATTCGGAGGGAATCCATGGAGGGGGAGCACCACAGGGACAAACGGATAGCATGATCACTCCCAGACCATACTTTCCCTCATTTACAGATGAAGAAACACAATCCGACCACCCAGATGAGTTTGAGGATCAGTTTGATCAATATGTCAGAGAGTATAACTCATTAAGCATACCAGTTCAGAGGTAGATCACCCTAGATCAGTTCTGTGATTCAAATTCAGAAGCAAGCCCAGGTTGTACCATAGGAACAATTATGAGCTTGAGCACAGGGCTGGAAAGATGGAGATCCCCTACTTTGATGGTTCATCCAAGATGACTGCAAAGGCACGGGTGCAGAAAATAGACACTTACCTGCAGCTTAACCCTATGAGAGAGATGGATGCCATCAAGTTTGCCACCATGTACTTGGATGTCAAAGTTCGTGACTGGTGGTACCATGGGTTGACCACACTTGGACACAATAAGATAGTGGCATACACAGTTTACTCAGAGGCTCATTGATAGGTTTGACCAGGGGGATCCAGAACTACATTTAAGGGAACTCACACAACTCAGATAGAAAGGAGCACTAGAGGTGTATATTGAGGAGTTCCATAGGCTAGCAGTCATGGTACAGGACGTGTCACAATATAGACTCATGATCCTCTTCACTGAGGGTTTGATGGAACCCTTGAAGGGTTGGGTTAAGGATTTTAAGCCTACCAACTTGCAGGATGCTATATAGAGGACGATAGATCTAGGCTCAGCTGCAAAACTGAAATTTGTGCCTAGACCACCTCCAAACACCGGAGGGAGAGACCAAATACCTCCAATTAATCCAGGAGGAAGAGACCCAAGTGGGTTTGACAGGGGAAGAGGTAGGATGGATGAGAACAATAGAAGAGAACTAAGAAGAAAACAACTATTCTACACATGTAAAGAGCCATGGAACCCATCCCACAAGTGTATGGGCAATGGCCAGGTTCATTACATTGAGGTGACATCTGATAATGAAGAGGATGAGGATTTAGACCACATCTAGAACATAGAGGCAGACACCACCGAAACTGCAGAAGAGGAGGCTACAGGTCACGATAGTGCAACAAAGGAGAAGGCTACATTAGCATCCATCAGTGGGGTACCCAAGTACAATGCCTCCAGGATGAGAGGAGTATTGCAGGGGCAAAAGGTTTCAGTACTCATTGATAGGGGTGCTTCTCACAACTTCATTGACTCAACATTACTACAGAGGAGGCATATACCCACAGTTGATTTTGAAGGATTCAAGGTGGAGGTAGTAGGAGGAAGCACCATGCCTTGTAACAGGTACATTCCAGGGATGAAGCTTACACTGGGTAGGCATGATTTAGCACAAGACTTTTATGTGATGGACCTCTTTGATACAAATATAATCCTTGGAGTACAGTGGCTTAGTACATTGGGGCCTATCACCACCAACTACAAGACCAGGGAGATGTCTTTCATAGAGGAGAGTGGTAGAAAGATAGTCCTCAGAGGCATGTTAGGAAACATGGCCAGAGTAGTCACAACAAAGCATATGGAGGTAATTTTTAGGAGAGAAGAGATTGTATATGCTGTTGAGTGCAAGATTTTGGCATGTGTGGACAGAAAGGGGAAGGTTCACTATGCACCAAAGATCCAGAGGATCATTGACAAACACAGTAAGGTGTTTGGACCCATTCCACCAGGAGTACCACTGGATAGGGATTTGAGCATATCATTGAGTTGTAAGAGGGGGAAAATCCAGTCATGACCATGTCCTATAGACACCCAAATAAGTACAAGGACGAGATAGAGAAGGCCATCAAAGAACTCTTGGATATGGGTCACATTAGACTAAGTTCCAACCCGTTTTCCTCTTCAGTGGTACTGGTCAAGAAGAAGGATGGAACCATGTGCATGTGCATCGACTTCAGGGAAATAAACAAGAAGACTATAAAAAATAGGCATCCCATTATGAGGATTGATGAGCTATTGGATGAGCTTCATGGAGTTGTTTACTTCACAAAGATGGACTTGCGCTCTGGTTACCATCAAATAAAAAGGAGGGAGGAGGACATCCCCAAGATGACCTTCAGGTGTCACTACGACCACTATGAATTCTTAGTGATTCCATTTGGATTGACTAATGCACCCGCCACATTTCAGTCATGTATGAACCACGTCTTCAACAAGCAGTTGATGAAGCATATTCTTGTGTTTTTTGATGATTTTCTAATCTATAGAAAGACTTGGGAGGAACATATTCAACATGTGGAACATATCTTAACTATCATGGAGGGCCAATCCTTGTATGCCAAGGAGTCCAAATGTGAATTTGGGATGACATAGGTCCTCTACTTGGGACACATCATTGGAGTTAAAAGGGTATAGGTACATCAGGAGAAGATCCAAGCGATAGTTGAGTGGCCCACACCTAAAAATCTTACAGAGTTGAGGGTATTTCTGGGTATTTGTAGCTATTACAGGAGATTCGTCAAGGGGTTCTCCCAACTGTGCGCACCCTTGACCGATCTGAGTAAGAAAGGAGCTTTCAAGTGGAGTGAAGAGGCACAATCTACATTTGACAGGATGAAAAAGATAATGAGCACATGCACAATGTTAGCCTTGCCAGATTTCGGCCAACCCTTCACATTGGAGTGTGATGCCTCTAGAGAAGACATTGGGGTTGTACTGATGTAGAATAGGTACCCTCTTGCCTATGAGAGTCGGAAATTGAGGGGCCTTGAGATAATTTACACCATCTATGACAAAGATATGTTGGATATCATGCACGCTTTGGAAAAATTCAGACAATAATTGGTAGGTGCAATATTTGTGGTGAAATCGAATCACAATAGCCTTAAGTACTTCTTGGAACAGAAGGAATCAAATGAGAGGCAACAGAAGTGGGTTAGTAAGATACAAGCCTATGATTTTGACATTGAATTTGTCAAAGGGAAGAACAACATAGTTGTCGATGCATTATCCCGGAGGCCATCAGTTTATGCCATGACAGATATATCAATTGACTGGAAGGTCCAACTTTTGGTGGAATATTCCAAAAATCAGTTCGCTTTTCAGTTGATGGATGGACAAATACATGATGACAACTTCAGAGTCATAGATGACATCATCTACTACAAGGGCCAAATTTTCTTGGTTCCTAAGTCAACCTTCAAGGCCAAGATACTACAAGCATGTCATGACTTACCGGTGGAAGGGCACCAAGGGATTGGCAAAACATACAGTTAGGTAAGGGAAAGGTTCTCATGGAAGGGCCTCAAAGAAGATGTGATGAGTCACATCAAGGAGTGTACTACTTGCCAGGAAAACAAGGATGAGCACACATATCCAACTGGACTGCTACAACCTCTACCCATCCCAGAGCACAAATGGGAGAGCATTTTCATGGACTTCATCACAGGATTCCCAAGGGCACATGGTAAGGATTGTATTTTCATAGTGGTGGGAAGGTTAACTAAATTTGCACACTTATTCTCCATTGCTACAGACTTCAATGCAACATAGCTGGCCAAATTGTTCTTCAGGGAGATCTTCAGACTACATGGCCTACCCAAAACCATTGTTAGTGACAGGGATAGACGATTTATGAGCACCTTTTGGTAGGAGTTATTCAGGATGGTTGGTATGACCTTGAACCCTAACATTAGTTATCATCCTCATACCGATGGGAAAATCAAAATAGTCAACAAATGGGTAGAAGGATACCTCAGGAATTATGTAGTAGGGCAGCAAAAGGCATGGGTTAGGTGGCTACATCTGGGGAATACTGTTACAACACCATTTATCACATGTCCATGGACATGAATCCATTCAGGGCTTGTACAGTTATGACCCACTCTATTTTGCAGAGATTTCCTTTGGTGATAGTAGAGCTCCGATGGTATAGGATTGGGTGCATCAAAGTCAGGATATAATCAGGGAATTAAAGGATCACCTACAAAGGGCACATAATCAATAGAAGGTCCAAGCAGACAAACACCGGGTAGAGCGTACTTTTGAGGTTGGTGACTTGATATACCTAAGGCTCCAACCGTACAGACAAGATTCTATCAAAAGGAGTGGAGAAAAAAATATCCAACCCCGGTTCTTTGGACCCTACAAGATCAACAGGAAGGTAGGGGCCATGGATTATGAACTTGAGCTTCCACAAGGCAACAAGATACACAATGTTTTCCACGTGTCATGCTTGAAGAGGGCCATTGGCCAACACATCACCCCACTTGAGGTACTGCCACCTTTAGATGAAGAGGGTAAATTGGTACTAGTACCGGAGGAAATATTGGAGGTTCAGGAAAAGAAACTATGGAGGAAGAGCATCAGAGAATACTTAATCAAGTGGAAGGACTTGCCCATTGAGGATGCCACGTGGGTGAATGAACATGTGATATAGGAGACAGGTTCGGAATTGCTTGTGGACAAGCAATTTCTAGAAGGGGAGACTGTAATGTCCCCCACCTCTTGATGAAGAGGTTTGGAGAGACTTAGTGGTCTAGTCATCCCCACTAGACCATAGTCTCATGCAGCATGGGGAGAAGTCAGCTAAGTTAATGTTATATTTTGAAGTTGATTTGAAAAGGTAAAAAGTAACTCACTAGAGGATTAGAGCGCTTGAGGTTGAGTTAGGAGTTGAACCATAGGGTTAACTTAACTCAACAGAATAATATAAAGAAGTATAAAGGAAAGCCTAGGGTGCACCTCTCATGGAATCTTGGATCATTTTTCATTTGACTATTGGGCTCTTGAGCACACAATTTTGAGGGTTTTGAGAATACAAACCCTAGAGAACAACTCAGTGGTGAAAGATTCCACTCACCTTGTTCCAAGATTGGTCTCGGGGATGAAACACTCCACCTACACCATTTTATAGTATTCACAGATACCATCATCTATTATGGAGGGAAGCAAGTCGTACCCTTGAGGATTTTCCAGTAGGGGCGCATCATTCCTTGGAGAGGAGTTCGATCCAACTTATTGACATGGTCTATTGACATTCTAGCACCTGGGTATTACTTGCAGGGCCTTGTTCATCATATTTGGAGTATTTTGGGAGGGTTACTCTTGCTACATTATTATCTGTATCTTTGGAACATTTTTGAGAGAAGGAAGGTGCAAGCGTGATTTAGATCTGTTCAGTTTGGAGGGGTTATACCTCATATCTGACCCTGAGACTTCTCCCAATAGCTTGTGGTGGTCCAATCTATCTTTCTAGAGATTTTTCAGGGTATTTGGAGGCCTCCTCCATTAGGTCCGAAATATTGAGCTTGTTAGTCTTCAGGAGGGCGCAACCTTGATTAGGGTTTTAGCAGTTTGGAGGGGTAAACCTTGGCATCTTGACTTGAGGCTTCAGGGAGGGATTCTACTTGCCCCGATCTATCTACTGTGGATTTTGGTACTATTTGGAGATCTACTTCAGCTGGGCCAAAATATTGGTCTTCTTATCTCTTCAAGAGGACGTGCCATTAGCCAGGGGGGTTTGGACTTGACCCTGGTTCTTCTTTCATTGACCTTCATTGTATATCCAACCCTTGGAGAATTGCATTGTCTTATCAAGATCATTTTGTAGCAGCTCATATATTATCTCTTGGAGCCATTTGATGTTATTCTAGATCTGCATCCACTTTGTATCAGGTTCTTGCTCTTCATAATAATAAAGCTCGGATCTATGCTATTTGGTTCCATATCTTGTGTTCTGGTTAGATCTTGTATTTTCATTGAATATATCTTCATATATGTGCTTAATAATTGAATATAACCCTAAGGCCGAAACTTGAGAGGCCAACCTGCAAACACACACAAACAAACAAGTAAATCAATGGTCAATTAATGTTCTAAGCGAAAAAATTGGCTTGGGAACATTACAACAAGGAAAATATACAGTTGATATTTTGCAGAGATTCAGTATGATGGATTGCAAGTCCATGACTACACCTGTGGAGACACATCTGAAGAAGTTGAATGATTCTACTTCATATTCAGATTGGGTGGATCCCACTATGTACAGGTAGTTGATTAAATCCTTGATGTTCTTTGTTAACAACAGGCCAAATATTTACTTTGCAGTAAACACCTTGAACCAGTTTATGGTAGAGTTGAAACACTACCATTGGGTTGTAGCAAAGCATGTGTTGAGGTACCTACATGGTATAGTTGGATATGGACATAAATATGTATTAGGTGGTGAATTGAAGCTGCAGGGATATACAAATTATGACTCGGTAGGGAGTGAAATGGACAAAAAGAGAACCTTGAGGTGATGCTTCAGCTTAGGATCACCTATGATATCCTAGATAAGCAAGAAGTAGACTTTTGTAGCACTCAGTATAGAAGAAGAAGAGTATATCGCAGCCAGTGTCACAAGTCGTGAAGCAATATGGCTTCGAAAATTACTTGTAGGACTATTTGATTAACAACTAGAGACGACCCTGATACATTGTGATAACCAAAGATGTATGAATCATTCAGAAAATCAAGTATTTCATGACAGGTTGAAGAATATTGAGATCAAATACCACTTCATTCGAGACATGGTACAGAAGGAAGCAGTGAAGATCCAATACATATCCACAGATGAGCAAATTGCAAACATTGTCAATAAATCTTTGTCGACGGTGAAGTTCAAATACTTCAGGGACAAGCTTGGCGTGATGCAAAATATCTCCCTCGCTGAGAGGGAGTGTTGATGATTTGGGCAACATCATCCAGACATTCTCCTCATATTGGCCATATGACTTGACTAAGGAGAATGACCCAGACATAGTCTTTATCCTTAATCATGTGACTTGACAAGGTCTGACAAAGACTCAAGGAACACATGCATCGGGCATACATTCTCCTCAGATGGCCATGTGACTTGGCTAAGGAGAATGGCCCAGGGCATTGATGTTCTCCATATATTAGCATCAGACAAACATTTTCCTCAGATGTCCATATGACTTGGCTAAGGAGAATGGCCCAAGTGTAGTCTCTATCCTTGATCATGAGACTTGACAAGGACTCACAGAGGCTCGAGGTGTTATGTGGGAAATGAACACATCTACTAGGTGCATGCCATAAAATATTACATCAACCAGGCTCAAGGAAAACCTTTCTAGAAAATAAGAAGTGTCAAGAAGAAAATAAGATTCCCATGTGACTATTAAAGAAGCCCCAGGAAGCAATTAAAGACCCAAGGAGAGAATTCAGCCTCCACAACTAAAATATAGAAAACAATAAAATAAAATTGAAGACCTGGGAAGAGAAGCCGACCCCACATGAAAAATACAAGTGACTTGACAAATGCTAATAAAGGTTCATTTCATTTGACACACTCACTCATTCATCTCTCACTCAAGAAAGAAGGCACAAGTTTCAAGGAGGTCTTATTTGGGGTAAAATTCGTTGCAGCTTGAAGTTCTTAGTATTCTATCTTGTGCGCTACCTCTTGGGAGTTGCACTAGGCTTGGGAGGTGACTCTTTTATATCTCTTGGTCTATTTTGACGGTGATAAACTTGTAAACTCTTGAATTGATTCTTCTATAAGAAAGGTTGATGGGTTTTCTCCCAAGGTTGGGTTTCCCAAGATTAATTCTTGTGTTCTTGTGTATACTATGCATGGTTAATATTGCTAGATCTTATAATTTTCGTTGCATTGTAATAGTTGATATTTTTAGTGTATAGTTTGATCCTGATTTATGAGCATAATGAAGGAATAAAAGACTGAATACAATAACACATAAATATGGAGAACAACAATATATATCTAGTGAACAATAACTTCTATTGAATGAATAAAATAGGTTGAAACTGTAAAACTGAAAACAACTTGCTCGAATGGTGGTAGCTATCTTTGAGAAGATATGTCGATGCTATGCACATCCGTCCGAGAAGAATGATAACAATGAGGCTCCAGAGGAATTTTTAACACTACTCCTGAATGCCAAAACCCTAGGCATCCAAAAACCTAACCCTAGGATATGAAATGCCAAAAGCTATGTGGGCTCTGATGGGTAAGTTGGTACCTCAACTTCCCGGTGTCATAACTTTTTCATACGGCCTCCATTTTAGGTGTGTGATAGTTCGTTGGAAAGGTATTTTTGAGAAATACACATTATTCCATTAAAATCTGTCTCTATCTACAGTTTGACTGTGTCACAAAAAACAAACATTGTTTAGGGACCCAAAACTACCCTGGAAGTACAGAAAGATGTACTGACATGAAAATTTCCAAAATAAGCTAGTTGGATTAGGTGGGTGGCTACCAATATCCACCTGGAAGCTGTGCAGCGCTTCAGACAACCTCAGAAGTGTAGAACCCACAATTACAAAGAATTATAGAATAACATGCTAAACTAAAAACTATCAATAAGAGCCAGTTGGAATAGGTGGGTGGACACCAATATCCACTTGGATCAGTCCTCCCCCCTTAGGAAGAAATGGTCTCCATTGTGCTAAGTGCCCCCATTAGGTGAGGAAACTTCTACTGAATTTTTCCCTAGGTGAGCCACTTTCCTTGTTGTAGGATCTTCCCTTCCTTGACAACCTGATAAAGTTGAATTCTCTTATGGTGAGTGCCCTTGACCTGTGTGTCCACTATCTGATCAGTGGATGCTTGTTCCATGCACTCATGGTTGAGCTCTATTGGTGTCAATTATTCTTTGATATCAGAGGTTTCCAATAATGGTGGAAAATATGGCCGAAGGAGGTCCACATTGAACACTGGGTGTAAAGTGTTAATGTTTAAGCCATTATTATAGATGTTTTCATTTCATTAAATAACAATAGCATAATCCAAGATCACTGAGAAATAAACAATCACAAGAGACAACATTTATCTTGGGAAAACCTCTAGGGGAAGACAACCCAACAAAACTTCCTTAATATATATAGCCAATATAATGCCAAGAGATCTCTATGCTAAAACAGAAAGTCCTCTCCCAAGATATGCGCCACTCTCTCTCTCCTTTTCTAGTAACAGATCAGAGCTTGTCTCTCAAACTGAGCAAGTGAGTTATGTATGGAACGTGTGAAGTGTCTCTTCACTGGCAGGGCCGACTTCTCCAACTGGGTGGGTAAACCCACCTTTATTATATTTCTGGGTCTCCTTATTAACTATTGGGGCCGACTTCTTATTCTG
>JZKD02S1676573.1:174672-191785 GCA_000966675.3 Picea glauca
ATGGTTGTAGTTTAAATTTCTTGCATATTGCTTATAAATTTGCTGAATCAAAACCCTAGGTGACAAGCACACAAGTAGGTCCTTGTCTCATGTCCCCTGATAGAGAAACTTTCAGGCATTGAAAGAGAGAAAGAGAGCCTAGCCGTAGCTACACTCCTTGTTCCTCTTTCCCTTGTGCTAACCGTACCTTTTAGAATCCAAGAGGAGGAAGACGTCCCAGGCCTAGGTTATCTACACTAAGGGTCGTTTTTCCTTTAGGGTTTGATGAAAGAGCCTTGTTGTAGCAACACTCTCCCTCATTAAGCCTTCTTGTCTTGATTTTGTGCTTCATCTGAGTTAGCCATTTGTCAGGAAGGAGGAGAGAGCATGAAGCCTTGCTTTTGCAACACCAGAGTGAGCCTCTCTCCCCTAGGGTTTTGTTTTTGAGGCCCTGCTTTAGCAGCACCTTGAAACTTTTCCCTCTAGTCCTTTGAAATCTGATCTCCTTCAACCTTTGCGTCCTTCACCTATGACTCCATTAAACCCTAAGGCACTGATCTGAGAGTCCTCAAATGTTGAAGTGAAGTTGATCAAACAAACTCTTAAAACTTTTGCATCTCAAAACCCTAACCTACTAACCCTGAATGCTGACGTCACTCCTTGCTATTATATCATTGATGCAGCAACGTTTTGTCTATGAGCAAATTTGATGGTAGTTGAGGGCATTTATTATACTAAGTATTGATTGATTATTAGACTGTGTTTGGGGACAGCAGGGTCCCGGGTGCCAAGGATTGGGTGGAGGAGTGTTAGAGGATTCTTCAATCAGTAACGGAGAACTTACAATCAGCTCAGAATCAGCAGAAGATATATGCAGACTGACACAGAGTTGAGCGCAGTTTTGAGCTAGGGGATTTGGTTTTTCTGTGATTACAGCCATACCGACAATCCTCCTTGAAGAGGAGCGGAGCAGAGAAGTTGAAGCCGAAGTTCTACGAGCCATACAGAGTCATCAGGAGGATAGGCGAGGTGGCATACGTGCTAGAGCTACCGGAAGGTAGTAAGATTCATAATGTCTTTCACGTCTCTTTCCTTAAAAAGGTTGTGGGACAACAGGTTAGCATTTCAGAGGAGTTGCCACCCTTGGATGAGGAGGGTCAGTTGGAGCTAGTGCCAGAGGAGGTACTAGAGCAGAGAGAGCACAAATTGAGGAGCAGGATCATCAAAGAGTGCTTGGTTAGATGGAGGGGTCTTCCAGTGGAGGATGCCACATGGGAGGGAGGGCATATCTTACAGCACCCAGGATTGATGTTGCTTGCGGACAAGCAATCTCGGTAAGGGAGGACTGTGATGTCCCGTTCACAAGAGTAGGCCAGCAGGGAGTGACTTAGTAGTCTATATGTTCCTGTAGACTATAGTTAGGCACAAACAAGGAACAAGATGGAGAAATAAGGAGGAATTAAGGGCTAAACGATGAATTAAGCCAAAATACTTAGGAAAATTCACTTAAGCCTAAGTCAATGAAGAATTAGAATGAAAAGGTGTTAAAGGGGGACTTAATTAATTAATCACTTTAGGAGGAAATGCACCTAGCTTAAGTGAGATCAATGGTGAATTAGATTGGGAAAGGTATCAAGGGAGGAATTTGACCTAATTCCTCATTAGGCATTGTTATGATTTGATGTTGAGAGTTCCCAGAGGAGGAGGAGAGTCGACCTTACTGTTTTGTGGATTTCTAGAGGAAACCACCACCATTGATCGGTTTCGGTGTTGAGAAACACACCCTAGCCCATCGGAGATACCAACCAAGTATTTCACCGTACTTTTCAGGAGTATCCATTGCAGATTGCGCAACTCAGCCAGTGAGGGCACAAGTCAGTTTGAGGGTTTGGAGAGTTGCACGAGATACGTATTCAGAATGCAGTTTCCTTACAACCCATTTGAGATCCAGCGAGGGCGCTTCTATTGAGCCATCTATCATCAGATTCAAACGGTGGAATCTTGCAAATCGACTCATTCAGCCATTTAGGGCACAGCTCTTCCGGACAAACATTTGGTGTTGCATGCAAAGTATCAGAGCAGATCCGGGCAAATCCTTCCGACCCATTTCCTTATTTGGCGAGACGATCATTTTGAGCCATATAGCAGCAGATTTCGTTGGTGGAATCCTTTGGGGCGCATCCAGTGCCCCGGGAGGTGCGCAAACCCCCCAGGGGTCCAGATCCAGTGCCTCAAAGACCAAATTCGAGATCCGACACTCACCCATTTCCGTCTAGAGGCCAGGGCGCTTCTCTTGGAGCAGTCTCCAACGTATTCCGACGATCTGAACATCCAGACGAGTTTTCCAGCTGGTAGCGGTTACCGTACTTCTCCAGAATCGCATATTTTCGTCGATCCATCCGTGCATGCATTAGATCTGCTATCATCTTCTGATCACGGGTAACTTTATGTTATTTGATTGTATTCCAGTGCTGATCCATGAGATCTGGCTGACTTTTATATTCTATATTTTCCAGTAGGCTATTGTATTTCCATGCTCGAACCGTATAATACATGATATTGGGCAGTTGATGTTCTTTACTTCTGCATGCATCCTTTATATGTTGTTTAAACCATAAATATGCAACATGCACATGCAATAACCAACATGCACATGCAATAACCCACATGCACATGCAATAACCATCAAGATCTCAAACATACAACTAAAACGCATCCATAAACCCCCAGTGTATCAGATCTGCAAGACAGAATAATAGATCAGTAGCAAATATCTTGATCAGCAGGATCAGGGATATTTCATATTCCACATCTCACAGGTTTGTAGGCTAGAGGATGTCTCCTATAGCTGCATTCATTAACAGACGATGGCTTTTTCGAAATCCCCCCAGTAGCAAACCAAAACCTACGAGCACAGGCTTGCTAGGGCATCATGTCATTCCCCCCAGACATGGTCATGTGGACAAGTATAAGATCCAAGCATTTGTTAAAAATAAAAGGAATTGAATGCACATATTCAAAGGTTTTGAGGATCAAAGTGACACATACTATGATACTCGAACTCAGTACCTCATGGAGCAAGAACCATCTCTGACACAAGACCAAGTCGATGGTGATGGATGTTGTTGCTGCTAGCAAAGTAGAGGTGTTGAAAGGGAGTAAAGATGGGCCCTCCAGGGCCATGCCTAAGTCGATCTGGGTCTCGGTACTCCATGTCTAGGACCTGCGGGCCTCGAGACATAATCTCCTAGTTATCCCTAAAAGTGGGGATAACATCTGGCTCCAACTTGGGGACATGTGCTCACCGTAGAGCACATGAGAACCTTAGCATCTCTAGCATTACATGTTTACCTGCTTGATCTCAATAGCAACTATTAGTAACCGATTGTGGTGGTGATACCACCCCAGCATATATATATATATATATATAACTAAAATAAAGCAATCACAAGTGTGAATGTAAAACAAACTACTCTAGCATGCAAATGCAGATGGTATAATACAACGAATGCAAAAATGCCTACCTACTTACTTGCACTTACATGTCGGCTGGATGTCAAGTGTAGTCAAACAACCAATGAAACTGATCCAACAGTGTCCCACAATACTTGTCTTTGTGCTTCATCATAAACCAAAACAATGATAAGTCAAGCACAAAAATGACATGGGTTAGAATATATATCATATCATCGGAAGCCATAAAGTCTAACTCATGGAGGCGAGTGGGAGGGATAAAATCGTGCCAAGTCAATCTTCAAGGAAAGTACTCAATCCACTTCAGGAAAAGGTCATGACAAGCCCAAGGTTCAGGAAACTGACTCAAAAGGTCGGCAAACTAGCTACCTAGGACGTCCTCACACTCTGAAGCTCGGGAAGTGATCGACAAAGATCTAGCAGACGACTGGCAAACTCTCAGGGGAAAGCAGAAAAACTGAGATGATAGACTTAAACTTGTAGTTTTCAACCAACCCTTGGATTCTCGGGTCTGCTTTAGGTAAGGTAATAAGAGGTGGCTAGAGAAAAATGTCATGAGAATCTTTCTTTAGGCAAACAACGTTCTTACTCCTATCAAAACTTGAGCACAACAGTGGTTGATAGTCATCTTCATAGAATAAATCCAAATGCTCAGAGGAGCAATCATCAAAGTCCTCAAGGTATGACCGGAAATCATTAGGAAAGCATAGGATCAAGTCATCCTTGGGTGTCTGAATAAGGTCAGGTTTTTGTTGCCAAATGTCAAAATTATTAGTAACTTCATGTGATAAATGCAAAAGCAACTTTTGGGAATGACCCTCAATGTCGTAAATGGGATCCCCATCATATCCAATCACATCCCATTTACGCTTCCCGACATGTATGAATTCATCAAAATTATCAACAATGTCACTATTTGTATCATAACATGCCAGACTTGAAACGTTCAAAGACTCATTTATCTGCTCCTCATTTCCCTCATCATAAACTAGAGCAACATCAAAATTTTGAGGAGGAGGGTAACTTACTGTTTCTTCTTGTGCAGGAGCTTTGAGGACTTGGGTGTCTTCAACATGTGTTATTGTTTCATCCTCATGAACTGCATCTTCATCTTCAACTGTACAGCGGGGAAGATCTACTTCCTTCAAGGATTCCATTCCTCCTTCACTCTTTGAATCATGGAACAACGTATCATCAACATCCTGAAAAGGAAAGCAACTAACCTCATTGTCTTGTTGTTGTGCAGGGAGGAAAGGTTCGTGGATGGCCTTATCAGAGGGAGGAGCACAGGATGATACTTCATAAATTTGCTCAGGTTCCAGCTCTTCAACCGTGTCTTCATTTTGCTGGTTAAAAACTTGTTCCCAAGGGAAACTCAATATTCCCTGGCAACGGTGCCAAAATGTTATCGCACAGTTTATAGTTAAGATAAAAGATGGATGAAAAGAAATAAAATTGGCGTAACTGAACCAATCCCACCCACTGTCACCTCGATGGGAAGGTTCTTTCTATTTAGGGAGGTAAGGCCCAGGGGAGATGTCCCCGGTGCCCTGGGGTTTTGAGAAGGCAAAAGTTTGGCAATGTTGAGTGATAGTAATCCACCTCACAAGTCACCACCTAATCATAAAGTCCGGCTTATAGCCAATAAAGATAACTGGAAGTAATAACCAATAAGATCACCTGCCCGAGACAAAGAAACAACAAAACGATGCATATGCAAGCTTGCTTGCTGGTTAGTACTTCATATAATTAATGACCTTTCTGATAATGAGCAATTGAGCAATAAATATTGACGAAGTCAATGTTTGTATGATAGCAATAGTTACAATATTACTTCTTCAATAAATGTTAAAGAAACTTGGCATTCAATGTAGCAAATTAACACTTCATTAGATAATGCCTTAACCAACCATTCAATTGCTTTGAAAGTAAAACGATAGTTGCTCAAAGGTGTTTATAGCAAAAGATGATGGCAGCAAATAGGGTTAGGAGTTTAGCCTTAGGTTAGGGTTAGTAAAGTTAGGGTTTGTTCAAAGTATTAGAAGTTGTTTTGAGATCACACTAGGGCTTAGATCAGTGTGTTCCTAGGGCATATGGAGTCAAAAGGAGGACACAAGAGCTGAAGGATCAAGTGATAATAGTAAGACTAAGGACAAGAAGGTTGAACCTTGAGGTGTTGCTATGGCAAGGTCTCAAAGATGAAACCCTAGGGGAGAGAGACTCACTTTCGTGTAGGGGAACTAGGCCTCAGTGCTCTCTCCTTCTTCCTTAGCTCAATGGCAGAACCACTAGCTCAAAAGATTGCATAAAACTAAGACAATAAGGTTTGCAAGTAACGTGTTGCTATGCCAAGGCTTTACCAGGCAAACCCTAGGGAAAATTGGCTCACCAAGGTGTAGGGGAACTAGGCCTTGATGTGTTTTCTCCTTCTTAGCTCAACAAATAAGAAAAACAACTAGCATGGAAGAAGATGGATGGAGTGTTGCTATGGCAAGGCTCAATCCTCTTCAACAAGGGATAGAAAGAAAGAATAGAGTGTTGCTAAGGCAAGGCTCTATCTCACTTTAGCAAATAAAATGGCTTAAAACCTTGGTAGGCACATGAGACAAGGACCTTCAATGTGTGCTTGTCACCTAGGGTTTAATTCAACAAATTATAACCATAAATGCAAGAAAAACACCACTACAACCATTCAATCAAGAAGTTTTGCAGAAATTCACTTACATTTAACCAATAAATCATATAGCAAACCCTAGTTGTAATACCTTCCACCAAGAGAAATACCAAGAAAAGACTTCCTTCAACAAGTGCACCTCACAATTTCAGCCAAATACTCCAAAGATAGCGTAAATTTCAGACCTCACTAATGAGTGAGTGAAAGAAGATGAAAAAATGATGGTAAAAACCCTCAATTTATATAGTACAGTGACCTAATTTTACTTTTTAGGTCATAAAAAGGCCGACAAGGCAAAAATACTAAAATCATATTGTTTTACATTAAATGTTTAAATTAAAATCCTAATCAAGCAATAGAAGGACGCCATCCCCTTTCTAGGGTGACATTAGCCCCTTTGAGGGCAAATGCAACCTCCTGAAGCAAAATGTTAGCCCTCCTTGGGCTTCTCCAAGCTGCCACACGTGCCAAACTGCCCTGTCCATTTGCCAAAACGCTCATGAAGAAAGGATGACGTCATGAACCTCCTGGGTGACGTCCTAGGCCTTCCAAGGCCAACGTTCCACTGAAAAGGGCACAATCCCCCTAGGTCAAGCTCTGCCAGGGTGCCTCTACAAGAAGTCCTTCTTCTCTTTGGTACAAACCCCTCTGTCTTGTCTGTGCCCCCTACTTGGGTCTCAGCATCCATCTGGTGGGCTCTTCAGCGCCATGGAGGTCCGAACTGATCATCTCCCCATGTGTACCTATCCAACATGGTACCTGTCCTTCGAGCATGATCCTGCACATCAACAACTACGCCCTCCATGAGCTCATAAGTCACAGGGATCATAGCAATGGCAATCACGTCTCATCATCAATATTATTAAACATATGCATAAAACCCCTATTACCCCGGTTAAAAGCTCAAAGACATTATACACGCCTGCAATACAAGTCTGGGGAAAGTGACAGGGCGTCCTATTGGGCTAGTGTCCACTGGAAAAGGAAAGTTCTCGGAAAAGACTAAATCTAAGCCATGTAAGTGGGTGATGTGGATAAGGGATGTCTTGACAATGGGTGCAGCGAAAGCAGGGGAATGCAAAGCTTTACCTGTGGTGCCTTTGTAGAAGGCGAGTTGCACATGTCCTGGATGCAATTGTTTCCAAGCCCATTCATGCCTTTTATTCTTTATTCTTATTGATTTCTCTTCAAGAAGCTAATCAAGGGACATTGCCCTGGCATGGTGACCAGTGGTGACAGCTTTACCCACAAGTACTTTCGCAGAAATGAGAAGGTTAGCTCGTGATAAGACCCCCTTTCTCTTGGCCATGCAACCAAGAGTCACTACCCTGGCGTGGTACCCAGCTACTAGTAGTTTCATACTGCTAGGTACCCATGGACCTAATAGGCTGGCTCGTGATGAGACCCCCTATCCTCTAACTAAGTCTTGTTTTATTATTTTTATGGGTCCCCCTTGTTTCTTGCTAAGAAGCCTTTTACTTCTCTCTTGGGGATCCCTGGGCAAAGCATCTCGAGGTTTTATTTTTAGGCTTTTATCTTTTGCTAGCTTGCTTTTACCTTCTGGGCCTTTAGCCCCTTCTTCTCACAAGGTAAGGTGCAACCCTCAAATGATTGGCCAACCCAATGCCTGGAAAAATTAAATGGGGTAGATGAGCGGGAAGTAGGATGAAAAAGTGGTAATATGAAAGGAGTGGATGATGGCTTTTCAAAAATCCCACCAGTGGCAAACCAAAACCTACGGGCAAAGGCTTGCTAGGGCATCCTGTCATTCCCCCCAGACATGGTCAAGTGGACAAGTATAAGATCCAAGCATTTGTTAGAAATAAAAGGAATTAAATGCACATATTCAAAGGTTTTGAGGATCAGAGTGACACATACTATGATACCTGGACTCATTACCTCATGGAGCAAGAACCATCTCTGACGTGAGACCAAGCCGATGGTGATGGATGTTGTTGTTGCTGGCAAAGTAGAGGCGCTGAAAGGGAGAAAAGATGGGGCCTCCAGGGCTATGCCTAAGTCGATCTGGCTCTCGGGACTCCATGTCTAGGACCTGCGGGCCTCGAGACATAATCTCCTAGTTATCCCTAAAAGTGGGGATAACAGTTACTAACTGTTGCAATTAGGGACAACAAGCTTAACTTGCTTATCGATCATATACTTGGACTTGTAAAGTTGTTTTCCTTATGTCTTGGACAGGTACAATCTGTTATCCCTATTTTGTGGATAACTAAGGAGATTATGTCTCGAGGCCCTCAGGCTGTAGATATGGAGTGCCAAGAGACTACATGACCAACAGTACCCTCTCACCACCACAGATGGAAACGCCTCTCACCACCACAGATGGTCACAGACTTCCAGATGGCATCCACCACATCAGTTGGCTTCCACAAGGCAGTGGGCCTTGCTCCATGATGTACAAGTCAGTATTATGGCGAGCATCATTTCAATATTTGTAATGTCCCCCACCTCTTGATGAAGAGGTATTGAGGAGACTCAGTGGCCTAGGCATCCCCACTACGCCATAGTCTCACACTAAGGGGAAAGGTCAACTAGGCTAAGGTTATATTCTTAAGTTGACTTGAGAAAAAGGTAAAAAGAAGTAAAAGATAACTCAATGAAAGAATAGAAGCGCTGGAAGTGTTAACCCTGGGAGTTAATCTAACTCAACAGAGAAATAGAAGAAAAAGTATAAATAGAAGGTTGGGGCGCACCTATGATTCATTCTGGATTTTGGTATTAGCTTGTTATTGCTCTTGAGCATACAGTTTGGGCATTTTGTTGTTACAAAACCTTGTGAGCAACTCAGTGGTGAAAGACCCACTCACCTTGTTCCAAAGCTTGGTCTTGGGGATGAAAGACTCCACCCACACCATTCCACACTCATCACATATCCACCTATCGATTTAGAATAGCAGCAGGGCCGTACTGTTCAGGAGTTTCTAGCAAGGGCGCATCATTATCTAAAGGAGAGTTCGATCCAGCTGATCAGGAGGGCCTTTGGGCATTCCGACACTTGGGTTTTACTTGCAGGTTCTCAACCATCACTTTGAGCGTTTCCTTGAAGAGTTATCATCATCAGATCTTCAGCTACAGGTTGGGACGGCTTTGAGGCAAGGAGGACATCCTATGATTCAGTGTTTCTCAGATCTAGGGAGTTCTACCTAGAATCTAGACCTGAAACTTCTATGGGGTTTCCATAGCCCGATCTATATTCCTGGAGAGTTTCAGAGCATTTGGAGGCCTTCTTCATCAGTGCCGAGTTATCTAGGGTTCCAGGCATCCAGGAGGGCGCAGTTTCATTAGAGAATTCAGCATTTGGAGGGGTTAGCCTTAGCATTTCGGCTTTAGACTTCAGGAAGGGGTTCTTATCACCCTGATCTATTAGTTGGCAAAGTTTGCGCTCATTTGGATTCTTCCTTCAGTTGGGCCGAATTATTGAGGGTTTCAGCCTTCTACTAGAGCGTGCCATCCTCCAGCTTGAGGAGTTTGGTATCCATATGGCTCAGATCTACTTGTATTGGTCTTCACTTCTTATCCAGCCTTTGGAGGCAACTTTTGTATTAGCAGGAGCATTTTGTAGCAGCTCATATCTATTATCTATTAGAGCCATCTGAGGATTATTCCAGATCTGCTCTCTATTGTATCTGATTCATGCTTCTTATAATAAAGGTCAGATATATGCTTGTGTATTCTATATCTTGAGTGTGTTATGATCTTACATGTATTGGATGAATCTTGTATAAACACCATTAAATAACTGGAACAACATCAATAGCCCCCTGCACATCAAATACATCAGTGGTAGTTAGTGATTCCAAGCAAAAAAAATTGGTTGGGATCATTACAGTGGTATCAAAGCTTTGATCCTCCAAACTTGTGGAGGGATTAGCGCATGTAGAGGTACAGTGGGATCTTTATGGGCAGAAGGAAGAAACAAGCCGGTGAAACAGAAGCCGAAATGGAGGGTTCAGGAGATGACCGTGAGCCACAAGGCTTGGCCTATCTGGCAGCTGAATTCCACAAGACCCTGAATCTCATAGAAAGCAAATTAGTCCATCATTTGCAGGAGAGCCAGGAGACAAACCGAAGGGAGCAGGTCAAGATCACGGAGACCTTAAAGAAGGTAGATGGAAATCTGAAAAAAATTGATGAGAACCAAACAATAATAACCAAGTTATTGATGCAGATGACTCATAAGGGGAAAGACCCTGAGACGTATGTAAGCAAAGAAGCTAGGGGATCTAGTGGATCCCATGGTGAGATCAGATATAATCTGGAGAGAGCCCCCAGATCTGAAGGAAGCCATGGAGGTGGCACGTCTTATGGGCACTTAGGTAGCAGGGCTAACCCTCGACCATACATGCCTACGTTCACGGATGAACAAGGGCAACAGGAAGAGGTGGATGACTTTGTTGAGCAGATGGCACGATGTACTAAGGAATACTATGGATTGGATATGGTGATTCAAAGGCAGATGTCCCTGGATCAATATTGCCAACTCAAGTTCAGAAATAAGCCTAGGCCAAACCACAGGAGCGGTTTTGAGTTTAAACGAAGAGCAAGGAAGATAGAAATCCCATATTTTGATGGTACAGCCAAGATGACAGCATAGGCATGGGTGCAAAAGCTGGACACCTATCTACAACTTAACCCCATGAGGGAAATGGAAGCCATCAAGTTTGCCACTATGTACTTGGATGGCAAGTTTCATGATTGGTGATATCATGGACTCACCACACTAGGCCTCAATCAGATAGTGTCCTACACAGAATTCACTCAGAGGCTCATTGATAGGTTTGATCAGGGAGATCCTGAGCTACATTTCCAGGAGCTCACATAACTCAAGCAAACAGGTACGACTGAGGCATATATTGATGAATTTCAGAGGTTGGCAGTGATGGTGCAAGATATGTCCCCGACCAGGCTCATGATGCTCTTCACTGAGGGGTTGATGGAACCCTTGAAGGGTTGGGTAAAGGCTTTCAAGCCTACAAACCTACAGAATGCTATCTGGAAGACAAGGGATCTGGGACCAGCTGCTAAGCCAAAATTTATACCCAGACCACCTCTTAACAATGGAGGAAGAGATCAAAGGCCTCCAATGAACCAAGGAGGACGTGACCCAAGGGGTTTTGACAGGGGTCGTGGCAGAGTGGATGAGAACACCAGGAGGGAGCTAAGGAGGAAGCAACTTTGCTTCACTTGCAAAGAACCATGGAACCCAGCACACAAATGCATGGGCCATGGTCAAGAGCACTACATACAGGTCACTTCTGACAACGAGAAGGACGAGGAGATCGAACAGATACAGAACATTGAAGCCGAAACTATTGAGGTAGTAGAGGAAGAGATCACAGGACAGGCAGGACAGGACTGTATGGCTACCTTAGCATCTATCAGTGGAGTGCCCAAGTATAACAACTTCCGGATGAGGGGAGTCTTGAAGGGACATAAGGTATCGGTTCTGATTGATGAGGGAGCCTCTCATAACTTCATTGATTCAGCATTGCTGAAAAGGAGGGACATACCCACAGTAAAGTTTGAAGGGTTCAAGGTGGAGGTAGCAGGTGGAAGCACTATGAATTGTGACAAATACATCCCTGGCATAAAGCTTACCTTGGGTAGGCATGAGCTGGTACAGAACGTCTATGTTATGGACCTTCCGAATACCAACATCATCCTTGGTGTTCAGTGGCTAAGCACGTTGGGGCCTATCACCACCAACTACAAGACCATGGAGATGACATTCACAGAGGAGGGTGGACGAAAGATAGTGCTCCGGGGCATGATAGGGAATGTTGCAAAGGTGGTCGCGGCCAAGAGCATTGAGGCCATCTTCCGAAGAGACGAGATAGTGTACACAGCCGAATGCAGTATTTCAACACGTGTGGATGAGCAGGGCAAGGTTCACTACACCCCAGAGATCAAAGAAATCCTTGACAAGCACCACAAGGTGTTTGGACCGATTCCCCCAGGGGTACCACCGGACAGGGGGTTTGAGCACATTATTGAGCTAGAGGAAGGAGCCAAACCAGTCATTACCACACCCTACAGACATCCCAAGAAGTACAAAGATGAGATAGAGAAGGCCATCAAGGAACTTTTGGACATGGGGCACATCAGACCAAGCACTAGCCCTTTTGCTTCTTCAGTAGTGCTGGTGAAGAAGAAAGATGGCACTATGAGGATGTGCATTGACTTCAGGGCCTTGAATAAAAAGACCATCAAAAATAGGTACCCGATACCAAGGATTGATGAGCTACTAGACGAGTTGCATGGAGTTGTCTACTTCACAAAGATTGACCTTCGTTCTGGCTATCATCAAATCAAGATGAGGGAGGAGGACATCTCAAAAACAACTTTCAGATGTCATTACGGCCACTATGAGTTTTTGGTGATGCCCTTGAGGTTAACCAACGCCCCAGCTACGTTCCAATCTTGTATGAACCAAGTATTCAATAGGCAATTGAGGAAGCACTTGCTGGTATTTTTTGATGACTTGCTCATTTACAGCAAGACGTGGGAGGAGCATCTCAGACATTTGGATCAGATTTTGTCAATTATGGAGGAACAATCACTATACGCTAAGGAGTCCAAATGTGAGTTTGGAATTATAGAGGTGCTTTACATGGGGCACATCATTGGAGCAAAAGGAGTACAGGTACATCAGGAGAAAATGCAAGCCATCATGGAATGGCCTACTCCTAAGACACTCACAGAATTGAGAGGATTTTTGGGCATGTGCACGTACTACAGGAAATTTGTCAAGGGATTTTCTCAGCTGTGTGCACCCTTGACTGATTTGACTAAGAAAGGAGCCTTCAAGTAGAATGAGGAGGCTCAAATGACGATGGACAAGATGAAGAAGGTAATGAGTACATGGCCAGTACTGGCCCTTCCAGATTTCAGCCTACCTTTTACCTTGGAGTGTGATGCCTCAAGAGAAGGGATAGGGGCCGTATTGATGCAGAAGAGGCATCCTCTTGCCTATGAGAGTCAGAAACTCAGGGGTCTCGAGCTACTCTACAGCATTTATGACAAAGAAATGTTGGCTATCATGCATGCACTAGCCAAATTCCGACAATACTTGGTAGGTGCACGGTTTGTGGTCAAGTCAGATCATAACAGTCTCAAATACCTATTGGAGCAGAAGGACTTGAATGAGAATCAACAAAAATGGGTAAGCAGAATATAGGCCTACGACTTTGACATTGAATTTGTCAAAGGGAAGAACAATGTGGTGGTTGATGCATTATCCAGGAGGCCATCCATTTTTGCCATGACAGGTGTATCAGTTGACTGCAAAGACCATCTGGTGATGGAGTATGCAAAGGATCAGTTCGTGTGTCAGCTATTGGATGGGCATGTACAAGATGATAATTTCAGGGTTATAAATGACCTCATCTACTGCAAGGACCGAATCTTTTTGGTTCCTCGATCGGCCTTCAAGGCCAAGGTTTTGCAGGCGTACCATGACTCACCCATGGCGAGACACCAGGGGATCAGCAAGACGTACAGGCAAGTGAGGGAGAGGTTCTCATGGAAGGGCCTCAACGAGGATGTGATAAAGCACGTCATAGAGTGTACTACATGTCAGGAGAACAAGGATGAGCACACGCACCCGGTAGGACTACTGCAACCCTTACCCATTCCGGAGCACAAGTGGGAAAGCATATCCATGGATTTCATCACCGGGTTGCCAAAGACGCAACGGAAGGACTGCATTTTTGTAGCAGTGGACAAGTTGACGAAGTTTGCACACTTTTTCGCCATAGCTACCGACTTAAGTGCAGCACAGGTGGCCGAACTATTTTTTAGGGAGATTTTCAGGTTGCACGGCCTACCCAAGACCATTGTCAGTGACAGGGATAGCAGGTTCATGAGTACATTTTGGCAGGAGTTATTTAGATTGGTTGGTACGGCCTTGACCCCTAGTACCAGTTATCATCCTCAGACGGATGGACAGACCGAGATAGTCAACAAGTGGGTGGAAGGCTACCTCAGAAATTATGTGGCAAGGCAACAGAAAGCGTGGACAAAGCGTGGACCAGATGGTTGCACTTGGGAGAGTGTTGCTACAACACCACCCAACATACGTCCATAGGCATGTCACCGTTCAGGGCCTTGTATAGTAATGATCCTTTATCTTTTGTGGAGATTGCTTTCGGTGACAATCGGGCGCCCATGGTGCAGGATTGGATACAGCAGAGCCAAGACATTCTCAGGGAGCTGAAGGATCATCTACAGAGAGCACAGAACCAACAAAAGGTCCAAGCAGACAAGCACAGAGTTGATCGTACTTTTGAGGTTGGTGACTTAGTCTATCTAAGGGTCCAACCATACAGGCAGGCTTCCATAAAAAGAAGCGGAGCAGAGAAGCTACAGCCACGTTTCTTTGGGCCCTACAAAGTCAGCAGGAAGATAGGGGCAGTAGCTTATGAGCTGGAGCTTCCACAGGGCAGCAGAATACGCAACGTCTTCCATGTCTCCTGCCTTAAGAAAGCCACAGGCCAACACATCACACCCATTGAGGTACTACCTCCCATGGATGAAGAAGGACAACTTGTT
This sequence comes from Picea glauca, assembly GCA_000966675.3. Taxonomy (NCBI): domain Eukaryota; kingdom Viridiplantae; phylum Streptophyta; class Pinopsida; order Pinales; family Pinaceae; genus Picea; species Picea glauca. The sequence goes on from JZKD02S1676573.1 coordinate 189,371, forward strand.
TTGATTCTGGAGGAGATATTGGAGGTCCTGCTATCGCACAGTTTGTAGCTAGGTCAAAAGGCTAGAATATAGCAGCCAAACTAGTGTAACAAGAACCTACCCCACCCAATGTCACCACGATGGGGAGGTTCTTTCTATTTAGGGAGGTTAGGCCCAGGGGAGACGTCCCCGGTAACCTAGAGATTTGAAGAGGCTAAGGTATAAAGGTCAAAGTGAAATTTCCTCTTCACAGGTCAACACCAAGAGCAGATAGTCCGGCTAAACAACCAATAATGAAGTGTAGGCCCAAATGAGAACACCTGCCCGAAACAAAGCAACAACAGACTAATACATGCAGGTTATGATTCAAAGGGTTAGTACTTCATATAACTATCTGATATCAATATATAAGCAAATAGATATTGACGAAATCAATGTTTATTAATGCAACAGTGAAATAATATCAATTCATCAATAAATACCAAGATGATGTAGCAATCAGTGTGTCCAATCAATCCCTTGTTCAATAAATGCTTTAAACCACCATCTAATTTGCCTATAAAGAGAACTTGCTACGTCAAGATGGAATAACCAAGGATGAAGTCAGCCTTATTAGGGTTAGTAGTTGGTTAGGGTTTAAGTTTATAAGAGTTTGAAAGTTTGTTTGACAACTATCACTTCAACGTTGGAGACCTAAGATAAGTGCCTAAGGGTAAATGGAGTCAAATCAAGGGAGGACGCAAAGGTTGAAGGGAAAAAAAGGCTAAGGACTAGAGGGAAGGGTTTTGAAGTGCTGCAATGGCAGGGCCCCAGAAACAAAGCCCTAGGGGAAAGAGGCTCACTCCGGTGTTGCTTAAGCAAGGCCTCGTACTCTTTCCTCCTTCCTTAGGTTTAACTTGGCAAAACGGCTAGCATAAAAGATAAATCAAGACACGAGAATGAGGTGAGGGAGAGTGTTGCTAGAGCAAGGCCCTATCACCAAACCCTAGAAGCAGGATGACCCTAGGTGTAGATAACCTAGGCCTGGGACGTCTCCTCCTTCTTGACTTTTAAAGGTACGGCTAGCACAAAGGGAAGAAGCAATAACAGTGTAGCAATGGCTAAGCTCTTCCTTCCTTCTTCAATGTCTGAAAATTTCTCTTTTAGGGGACATGAGAAACCGACCTACTTGTGTGTTTGTCCCCTAGGGTTTTAAAATCAACAAAATTTATAATAAATGCAAGAATATAACACTACAAACATTCAATTAAGAAGTTTTGCAGAAAAAACACTTACATATCATGATGAAATAGCATTGCAAACCCTAGTTGTAAACCTTCCTTCAAGAGAAATGCCAAAAATGCCAAGAAATGCCCTCCTTCAACAAGTGYSCCTCACTYAAAGAGAAGAAATACCCAAGTAGGGCGCAAAAATCAGATCTCACTAATGAGTGAGTGTTGTGTTATGTCAAAATGAGGATAAAACTCCTCAATATATACTGTATCAATGACCTTTAATTAACTTTAGGTCATAAAAATTAGTCGACAAGGCTTTAAACCAAAATCATATTGTTTTTACATTAAATTGTCAAATAAAAACCCTAACTGAGCTGTAATAAAGGTAAAAGCCCCTTCAAGGGAGGCGCTAGCCCCCTTTAGGGCAAATGAGACATCCAGGAGCAAAACATTAGCCTCCAAGGGGCTTCTCCAACATGCCACACGTGCCACTATTGCCCAATTTGCCTCCAAGAATGACAATGAAGTTGGATGACGTCATGGTAAGGATGGGGGCACTCTGAGCCTTCCAAGGCCAACGTTCCACCGAAAAGGGGTCATTCCCCCTAGGCCGGGCTCTGCCAAAGTGCCTCTGGTGAATCGTCCTCTTCTTCTCCGGTGCAAAACCTCGGTCAAACATTGTCCTGTCTCTGCCCCTCTGACGGGGTCTCAGCAACCATCTGATGGGCTCTTCAGCCCCATGGAGGTCCGAACTAATCATCTCCCCATGTGTATCGATCCAAAACTACGCCCTCCATGGGCTCATTAGTCACAGGGATCATAGCAATGTTAATCACATTTCATCATTAATATTATCAAACATATGCATAAAAACCCTCATATATCATTCAATAGCTCAAAGACTCTACAAAAACCTACAATACAAGGTTGAGAAAAAGGACAAGACACCCTATTGGGCAAGTATCCATAAGGAAAGGAAAGTTTCCAAGGGGTTTCATCCAAGCCATGTAAATGAGGTGATGTGGCTAAGGGATGTCCAGACATACGGGTAGAGTGAGAGCCAGGGATGCATGATATTACCTGTGAGTGCCTTTGTAGAAGGCGAGTTGTACCTGTCATGGATGCAATTTTTTCCAAGCCCTTTCTTGCCTTTATTCTTTTCTTTATTTTCTTTTTTCTTCTTCTTTTTCTTTTTATTCAAGGGCTAACCAGAGGACACTGC
>JZKD02S1676573.1:307261-320041 GCA_000966675.3 Picea glauca
AGGATAAATGTTGTGTCTCTTGTGAATGTGTATTTCTCAGTGATCTTGTTCTTATGATGCTCTTATCTATTGAAATGCAAAGAACTATAATAATGGCATAAACATTAACAATTTCCATGGTCAAAATGCAAGTTAAAGTCAAGTAAATTAAATGTGTTGCTGCAGTCCTAATGGTTGTAGCTTTTAAGTTGTTATAGCTCCAAGAATACTAAGTGAACTAAGATGCCCTAGAGACTTTAGCAAAACCAAAGCATCCAAAAAAGATTCCAACTTGAACAAGATTGATATCTCACCAAAACATGTTTACCAAGGCAAACAATTTATTTCTCCAATGCAAAATTTCAGATTAGTGCCTTTAAAAATTGGGTGAATGGAGTCTCTAAAACATAAGTTAGATCAAGAAAAACCCTAGGGCTGTAAATCCTCTTACTCCCTAGGGTATCCCAATCCAAACTAGGGTAAATCTAGGAGGGTGTACACACTTGTACTTCTCCTAGCAACTCTTGCAAGAAATGGCTGATAAACTTAGCAAATAAAATGAAGCTTGATTGAGGGTGTATACAACATACTCCTCCTAGGGTTTCAACAAACAATGACCAAGAACAAGCAAGAAATAACTAACAATTGCAAATTTTCCTTACCAATTCAAGAAAGATGAAAGATCAAACCCTAGTTCACCAAGCAAATACCATTCAAGAGCAAGTTAAGAAGCCTCCAAGAGGTGCGCACCACCTTAGCTCAAGCATTCACCAAGAGATATCACCAAAATTCGTTTGCAAGAGAGAGAGATACCAAAAATGCCCCATGTAGGGCAAAAATTTCAGCCAAGTATCCTTCTCCACATGGGAGAGCTATGTTATGAAATGAGATTCACATGATCTCTATTTATACAAAAGTCTTAAAACATAGTTTGTCCACTTAGCAAGGGTAAAACATAAGATAAGGGTAAAACAACCCTTATCTTACCCCTTGAACCAAATAATAATATTTAATTTTCACTTTAACACAATAGAAACCCTAAAAATAAGATGACATCACCCCTTTAGGGAACGTTTTGACACTTTGATCAAGTCATTGGAGAAGAAGATGGAGATTGTTGGGGCTCCTTGGGCCTCCTCATCATGTGCTAGGGTCAATCCATGTCTCCTCCGATCAAAACATGCCAAGTGTCAATGTGCAATAACTTCATCACCACCAAACCCCCTCAAGCATGACGTCAAACCTCAAAAGGTCATGTTTTGCCTCTCCTAGGAAAATCGTTTGGGTAATAGGGGTTGGGTAAGGTCCTCCATGATGCCATGTAAGACTCCAAAGGCATGTCTCTGTGATCTAGTGTGCGGGCCTACAGCATCCAACCTGTGTGCTTCTTGCCCCATGGAAGCCCAAGCTAGGCTTGTTCTCCCAAAACTAGCCACCAAGCAAGGTCTTGCAAAACAAAAGGGTACGCCCTCCAAAGATCTCAAGTCAAAGATGTCATGACAAGTGTAAACCACATCTAATAAGCAAGGCTCCTAAACACGTGCATGAAAACTACCTCATCAAATCAAACAAATGCTCAAAGACCCTATACAATTGACCAAGTTCAAGTATGGGAGGGGTGTCATAAAAGTCCTATTGGGTAGACCAAAACCCTCAAATAGAGGATGCTCCCAAGGATGGCCTTTCAAGGATATGTAATAGGTGATGAGGTGGAAAGGGATTTAGACTTCATAGGTCAATGAGTTTCATGACATACAAGGGCTTGTATTATCTCATTTATGGGTGCCTTTATAGAGGGTGTGTGGCACCTTCGTTTACGATGCACTTTTTCCAAGCCCATCTTCTTGCCATTTTTTCTTCTTATATTTTTTTCATGTTTTAAGGAACAGGTTGAAGGCCATTGTCCAGGCCTGGTGTCCAGATAATGACAGTGTCATTCACAAATACCTCTCGGAAATGAGAAGGTTGGATCGTGATGAGACCCCCTTTCTCTCAATTGTGTAACTGAGAACCACTACCCTGGCTTGGTGACCAAATGATGGTAATGTCATACCGCTAAATACCCATGATCATGATAAGTCGACTCGTAATGAGACCTCCCATCCTCCAACTAACCCCTTAAGCATTCACTATCATTTATTTTTCTAGGACCCTTTTTCTTATAAAGAAGCGTTTCATTGCTTTCTCGGGGATCCCTAGGCGAAGCATCTGGAATGTTTATATTTAGGCTTTTATTGTTTTAGCCAACAACAATCCCTCTAGGCCTTCAACGCCTTCTTCCTATGAAATAAGGTACACGCCCTTCTTGGGTCCCTAAAGTCAAAGGGCCTAGAAGAAGACAATATGATGGGAGTGTAATGAGTGGAAGGTGGTAAGTATGGTCGGGAATGGTACGATAACCCCTTAAGGGACCCTTAGTCACAAACCTTCCCCAAAGGTTGGCCACTTACTAGGAAATTTATGACACTCACCAAGGTGAAACGGAGTCAAAAGAATAATATCCAAGCAGGCGTTTTATAATAAAAAGCAATTTAAATACAACATGTTTAAATGCCTCAAATATCAAGGTGATTACCTGCCACAATACCTGACTTGTACCGCATGGAGCAAGACCCATCTGCCTTCCAAAAGCTAGTTGGTGTGGTGGATGCACTGACAATGGATCAAAATGTGGTGATGGAATGGGCTTCCGTATGTACAAGTGGACGCTGCTAGTCATGTGGTCTCTCACCACTCCATATCTGCAACCTGAGGGCCTCGAGACATTATCTCCTTAGTTATCCCACAAAATGGGGATAACAAAGCCCACAGGTAGCAGGCATGGAGTGTCGAGACCCAAATTGACTAGCATAGCCCCATAGGGCCCCTCCTATTCATTGATGCACCACCATACATCACCAGTAGCAGAGCAGCATCCATCACACTGGCTTGGCCCCAGAGGATAGCAGGTCTCGCTTCATGAGGTAATAAGTCTAATATCATGGTAAATGTCACCCTAATAATAGAAGCATTTGAACATGTTGCAAAGAATTCTTTCTTGCTTACAAAACGTTTTCTTGGAAATTATACTCTTTGCCTTATTTAACCTTGGTGGGTGTCAGTCCATCCTAGTAAGTTGGTCACCCTCGGGAAAAGGTTGCTACTAGGGGGTTCCTTGAAGAGTCATCGTACCACTCCCGGTCATACTTATCACTCTCCATACTTCTTCCCTTTCATCTCCTCATCTTTTGGGACTTTCGGGTGTACTGACCCAAGAAGGGATTGTACCTCATTTCATGGGAAGAAGGGGCTAAAGGCCCAGAGGGAAATGCAGCTGCCAAAAGTTAAAAGCCAAATCACAACCTTCTAGATGCTCTCCCAAGAGGTCTTGAGAACGATGAAATGATTCTCCTAAAATAATTCGAAGACATACAAAAGCAAACTCACATCATATAGATGTCTCGCTTCTTGAGGTGTGTACACGTATGTGATGTCCCTTTCTTTCCATGCATATGGCACTCTGTGTACTTCTAGCTTCAAGTGACGTTACGGTACTCTTTTCTTTCCATGTCCTCTAGTACCCAACTGTTTTGGACTTTAATTAATCAATGGCAATAAATGGGCTTGGAAAAAGGTTGCATTGAAAACGAAGGTGTAGCACACCCTCTACAAAGACACCCATAAATGAGACAATACGAACCCTTTTATGTCATGAACCCCATGCCCAGAAGTTTTACACCACTCCACCTCATACTCATGTTGATGTTTGGTAGTTGTGAGAGGTACTTTCCATCCTAGACGACCTTTCTTAGACAAGAAGAAAATTCCAGAAGCAAGAGAACCATTGACCAGATGTGGAAATACCCCAAAAGAGAAGTCAGCCCAAAAGAATAAAGAATAATGAAGTGACACCATCCAAGAGGAAAATTCGACCCAGTAAGGAGGTCAAGAAGACTATAAATACAAGGCGTCTTGGCTCATTTGATACACTCACTCACACTCTCTCATCCACAGAAAAGGAAGGCACAAGTCTGAGGAAGGTGACGCAACAACTGCAGTAGCAGAAGTTTCTTATTGTTCGGTCTTTGTGGTAACTCTCTCTTATGCGCTACCCTTGGTAGAGGTGCGCTACTCTTGTATGGTGTTGTTTTTGCAGCTGGGGTGGTATTTCTAGTTGTATCTTTAGCTAGCCATTGTGTTAGGGTTTATCTGTTGGTTCATGGTTGGAATCGTTTGGACGGAATCTCTCTAAGAAAGGTTGGTTGGGTTTTTCCCCCATTTGGGGTTTTCCCAAGATAAATTATTGTGTCTTCTTGTGCTTGTTACTACTATTATTTTCAATACATGATATAAATGCTAATGTGAAAGAAGATCTAAATATACTGGTAAACCTAATTGTTCTGTAAAGTTAATGAAAATCTAACAACTCATACATGGCTCAGATGGGTTTCCCTTGGGAAACACCCTTGACTTGGGGATTGACTGGCCCAATAGGATGCCTCGACACCCCTCCCACACCTAAATTTGACAAATTGTATAAGGTCTTTGAGCATTTGTTTAGTTTGAAAAAGGGGGTTTGATGCACATGTTAAGGTGGTTTGATTATTAAACGTGACTTACTTGGCATGATTCTTGTGAATTATGGACCCTTGGAGGGCATATCTGTTTGTCTTTGCAAGACATTGCCCGATGAATAAGTATTCATGAGAAGATGATTTGTTTGGACCTTCATAAGGGCTTTGGAGCCCAATGATGGATGCAAAGACCCGACATCTGGGGCAGGCTTGTGATCACCAATTGCACAACGAAGAAAGGGGGTCGTTGCCTTTGGAGGCACTCTGGCATGGCCTGAGAGATCAGTTCCCATCCTCCCACACTTGGACGCTAACCTTTGGAAGCTTGGATGTCACCCTCATAGCCCATGACGTCACCTAGGGCTAGGGTTTGATGGATGGATGATGTGGGAGATGCTTGATGAGGATTTTGGCACATGTGGGCGTGGCATGTGGCCTTTGGAGGCCTAGCGTTACACTTTTCTAGTCCAACATCCTTCATTGAGAGCTCAACGTCACCCTAGAAGGGATGACGTCACCCTTTTTAGGGTTATTCTTTGTAAAAATTAAATTTATTGTAATTTTAATGAAAAAAAATAAGAAGTAGGCTCAGTTTTGTGAAAAGACACAACTCTTGGATTAATGAGGCTAGGATTTCCCATATAAATATGGCTAGCCTCAAGTCATTTTAATCATAACTTTCCTCTCAAAAGAGGGGAGGTCTGAAATTTTCTCCCTATTGGAGCTATTGGCTGAAATTTACTAAGGCGTACCAGTGGACACTAGCCCAATAAGACGCCCTGTCACCTCCTCCAAACTTGTATTGCAGATTTGTATAATGTCTTTGAGCACTTGACTGGGGTAAAAGGGGTTTTATGCACATGTTTAATAATATTGATGACGATATGTGATTGACATTGCTATGATCCTTGTGACTTATGAGCCCATGGAGGGCGTAGTTGTTAATGTGCAGGATCATGCCCGACAGACAGGTACCACATTGGACAGGTACACATGGGGAGATGATTAGTTCGGACCTCCATGGGGCTGAAGAGCCCACCAGATGAATGTTGAGACCCTAGCAGGGAGAAGAGACAGGACAGAGGGGTTTGCACCGGAGAAGAGGAGGACGTTCCACAGAGGCACCCTGGCAGAGCCTTACCTAGAGGGGGTGTGCCCTCTTCATTGGAACGTTGGCCTTGGAAGGCCCAAGACGTCACCCAGGAGGCTCATGACGTCATCCAACTTCATGGACGTTTTGCGAGACAGTCATGGCAGTTTTGCACGTGTGGCAAGTTGGAGAAGCCCAAGGAGGGCTAACGTTTTGCTCCAGGAGGCTGCATTTGCCCTAGAAGGGGCTAACGTCACCCTAGAAGGTGCATGACATCTTGCTTTTGCTTGATTACGGTTTTAATTTATGACATTTAATGTAAAACAGTATTATTGTGTATTTTGGCCTTGTCGGCCTTTTGATGACTTAAAATTTAATTAAGATCATTGGTATGGTATATATTGAGGGTTTTCACTCTCATTTTTTCATCATCTTTCACTCACTCATTAGAGTGAGGTCTGAAATTTGCACCCTTCTTAGGGTTATTGGCTGAAATTTTGAGGCACACTTGTTGAAGGAAAACTTTTATTGGCATTTTTGGCATTTCTCTTGGTGGAAGGTGTTACAACTAGGGTTTTGCTACATGGTTTCTTGGTTTATGTAAGTGAATTTCTGCAAACACTTCTTAATTGAATGGTTTTAGTTCTATTTACTTGCATATGTTATTATAATTTGTTGAATAAAACCCTAGGTGACAAGCACTAGTTAATGTCCTTGTCTCATGTCCCCACTAAGATTTTTAGCCATTTGATTTGCATGAAGAGGATAGAGCCTTGCCATAGCAACACTCTACCCTTTCTTCTAGCCTAGCCGTTTTACTCTTGTTGTTGAGCTAAGAAGGAGAAAGACACACCAAGGCCTAGGGTTTCTACACCTGGTGAGCCATTTTTCCCTAGGGTTTGTCTAGTAAAGCCTTGCCATAGTAACACATCGCTTACAAACCTTCTTGTCTTAGTTTTTATCAACCATTATTCAAGCTAGCTGTTTTATTATTTCCATTAAGCTAAAGAAAGAGGATAGAGCACTGAGGCCTAGTTTTTCTACACCAAAGTGAGCCTCTCTCCCCTAGGGTTTCGTTGTTGAGGCCTTGCTTTAGCAACACCTCAACACTTTACCCTCTTGTCTTTGGATTTTCAATATCACTTAGTCCTTCAACTTTTGCGTCCTCTCTTTGACTCAATATACCCTAGGAGCGCACTGATCTAAGGCCTTGTGCGTTGAGTACTTTGATCTTAAAACTTCCAAACACTTTAAGCAATCTCTTACTAACATTTCTAACCCTAGCTTAGACTAATTTTCTAACACTATTGCTGCCATTTCCTACTTGCATTATTTTTATACATCACAACATTTATGTCTTCATAAGCAATTGAATGATTAGCTAAGACGTTGCTTCCAGCATTTTTGCATTAATGATAAATTGCCATTGCTTATTGTGAAGTGCCTTTAGCATTTATTGAGAAGTAATATATATTGTAATCATTACTATCTTGTAAACATTGATTTACTTCGTCAATATCATTGTACAATTGCTTATTATCAGAAAAGTCATTGATTATACGAAGTACTAACCAACAAGCAAGCTTGCATATGCCTAGTTTCTTTGTTGCTTTGTCTCGGGCAGGTACTCTTCTTGGTTATTACTTCCGGTTATCTTTATTGGCTATAAGTCGGACTTTCTGATCAAGTGGTGACTTGTGAGGGGGATTATTATCACTTAGCCTTGCTAAACCTTTTTGCCTTCTCAAAACCCCAAGTCATCGGGGACGTCTCCCCTGGGTCTTACCTCCCTAAACAGAAAGAACCTTCCCATCGAGGTGACAGTGGGTGGGATTGGTTCAGTTACGCCAGTTTGACCTCTTCTCATCCATCCATTATCCTAACTACAAACTGTGCGATAACATTTTGGCGTTGTTGTCGGGGAACACTGAGTCAATTCTCCTCAAGACGACACTTTTCAGTAAGCCTTGCCTCAAGAGTCTTTATCTTACAAGCTTACCCGGCGACTCCACTTAGGGTGTTTTACCTTATCCTTTGATAATTTCAAACAAATTATCTGGCGACTCCACTAACCTTTTCCTAGGTGCCACCTTACTCTCAACTCTGTGATATTTCCAAGTTATGGGATCATGGCGTCATGGGAACAATTGTATCCAACTATTGATTTCAAAAGCCTTCAAGGATACCCAACCCGTTTTGATACCAAATGGTCAAACAACCTTCCAAAATTTTGGGGCCTCCCAACTCCTTACATCGTAAAGTTTTTGGAATATATAAGCGAGGTAGAATAGGGAGGGGAGGATGTTCTGATAAAATTATCCATACTCTCTCTGCCATCCTTCTTGCAAGATTGGTTTAAGGGTTGTTGCAAAGATAGGGGTATATCATCTTTCGTACACCTCATCAGTAGGTTTATTGACTTTACCAAACCACATTGCCAAACGTATGAAGATGCCCTTCAAAATATCACAATAGCCTTGGAAGACGAAGGATTCACCACTGAGATTGTAGAAGATCTCAGGAATGTGTATCATGATCAACACCAAGAATCCTTTGATATGAAAGAAGAGATTTATGAAGAACATTGTCAACCCCTTGAAGAGGAGCAAGATTTCTCCCATGATTCAATAGAATGCAGTGAAGATATAACTAGAGAAGTGAATTATGAGGATGAAGCACCAGTAACCACTCCTCAGTCTGATGAAGCTCTCCAAGATCCCATCCCTCCTCCACAAGATGAAGAGAATGAGGTAAGTCATTTTCCTTTCCAATTTTTTGATGATACCTTGTTCTATGATTCTTTATCTTATGATGTGGAGAGTAAATAAGTGTTGGATGTTTTAACCCCTTCATGTTATGATGAAAATGAGGACTTTGTTGATAATATTGATGAATTCATACATGTCGGGAAGCGTAAATGGGATGTGATTGGATATGATGGGGATCCCATCTACAACATTGAGGATCATTTCCAAAAGTTGCCCTTACAACTATCATATCATATTACTAAATTTGACATTTGGCAACAAGAACATGACATGATTATTCAGACACCCAAGGATGACTTGATACTATGCTCTCCTAATAATTTTCGGTCATACCTTGAGGACTTTGATGACCATCCCTCTAAGCACTTAGATCTATTCTATGAAGAAAGTTATCAACCATCATTTTGCTCAGATCCTGATAAAAGTGAGGAGGTTACTTCTATGAAGCAGGATGCTTGTGATAAGGTTTTCCACTTCCCTTTGATTACTTTACCGCGCTATGTCACTGAAGGTATGGTTTCGAAGCTTGTCCCCTATCCCAAGTCTCTCGTAAGACAAAACCTCATTCTGGGTTTTAGGGGAAAGTTGAGTACCTCAAGAAGAAGCTTATTGTCACAGTTTTCCAGCTTCCCCTTAAGGAATTGTCAGTCATCCTTTCAAATCTTGCTAATCCCTTCTCAGGCCTCAAGTTGTGAAAACGTCCAAGGTAGCCAGTGTTCAGTTTCCTCGAGTCGGTCTTTTGAACCTTTGACTTTTCACGATCCATTTTTGAGATGGATTGAGCACTCTCCTAAGAGTATGTCTTGGCATCACTTTTTCCCTCCCACCCGCCTCCATGAGCTAGACCTTACAGTTTCCATTAATATGATACATTTTCTAACTCATGTTATTGTTGTGCTTAACTTATCACTATTTTGGCTTATGATGAAGCATAAAGGCAAGTATTGTGGGATGTTGCTGGATGGGTTTCACTGATCGTTTGACCACATATAACATCCAGCCAACAGGTAAGTAGGTAGGCATTTTTGCATTCATTGTATATAACGTTGGATTGCATGCTAGAGTAGTTTGCTTTCACATTTGTACATATGATTGTTTTTATTTCAGTCTTATATATATGTGGACTGGGGTGATATCACCACCCCAAATGATTACTAATAGTTTCTATTGAGATCAAGCAGGTTACAGGTTATGCCAGAGATGTTGAGGTTCTCATGTGCTCTACGATGAGCATATGTCCCCGAGTTGGAGCCAGATGTTATCCCCCACTTTTAGGGATAACTAGGAGATCATGTCTCGAGGCCCACAGGTCCTAGACATGGACTACCGAGAGCCAGATCGACTTGAGCATGGCCCTGGAGGGCCTATCTTTTCTCCCTTTCAACGCCTCCACTTTGTCAGCGGCAACAACATCCATCACCTTCAGCTTGGTCCTGTCTCAGAGATGGTTCTTGCTCCATGAGGTAATGAGTCAGAGTATCATGGTATGTGTCACTCTGATCCTCAAAACCTTTGAATATGTGCATTTAATTCCTTTTGTTTCTAACAAATGCTTGGATCTTATACTTGTCCACTTGACCATGTCTAGGGGGAATGACAGGATGCCCTAGTAACCCTGTGCCCATAGGTTTTGAGTTGCCACTGGGGGGATTTCTGAAAAGTCATCATCCGCTCCTGTCATATTACCACTTTTTCATCTTGCTTCCCACTCATCCATCCCATTACATTTGTCCGGGCATTGGATTGGCCAATCATTTAAGGGTTGCACCTTGCCTTGTGGGAAGAAGGGGCTAAAGGCCCAAAAGGTAAAAGCAAGTTGGAAAAAGATAAAAGCCTAAAAATCAAACCTCGAGATGCTTCACCCAGGGATTCCCGAGAAAGCAATAAAGAGCTTCTCAACAAGAAACAAGAGGGACCCATAAAATATTAAAACAAGACCTAGTCAGAGGATAGGGGGTCTCATCACAAACCAGCCTATTAGGTCCATGGGTACCTAGCAGTATGACACTACTAGCAGCTGGTTACCACGCCAAGGTAGTGGCTCTTGGTTGAATGGCCAAGAGAAAGGGGGTCTCATCACGAGCCAGCCTTCTCATTTCTGTGAAAGTACTTGTGGGTAACACTGCCACCACTGGTCACCACGCCAAGGCAGTATCCCCTGATTAGCTTCTTGAAGAAAAAGCAATAAAGAATAAAGAATAAAAGGCATGACTGGGCTTGGAAACATTTGCATCTGGGACAGGTGCAGCTCGCCTTCTACAAAGGCACCCACAGGTAAGCCCTGCATTTCCCTACTTTCACTGCACCGCTTGTCAGGACATCCCTTATCCACCTCACCCATTTACATGACTTGGATTTAATCTGTTCCGGAAACATCCCTTTTCCAGTGGACACTAGCCCAATAGGACGCCCTGTCACCTCCTCCAAACTTGTATTGCAGATTTGTATAATGTCTTTGAGCACTTGACTGGGGTAAAAGAGGTTTTATGCACATGCTTAATAATATTGATGATGAGATGTGATTGACATTGCTATGATCCATGTGACTTATGAGCCCATGGAGGGCATAGTTGTTAATGTGCAGGATCATGCCCGATGGACAGGTACCACATTGGACAGGTACACATGGTGAGATGATTAGTTCGGACCTCCATGGGGCTGAAGAGCCCACCAGATGGATGTTGAGACCCCAGCAAGGGGAAGAGACAAGACAGAGGGGTTTGCACCAGAGAAGAGGAGGACATTCCACAGAGGCACCCTGGCAGAGCCTTACCTAGGGAGGGGGTGCCCTCTTCATTGGAACATTGGCCTTGGAAGGCCCAAGACGTCACCCAGGAGGCTCATGACATCATCCAGCTTCATGGACGTTTTGCGAGACAGTCATGGCAATTTCGCACGTGTGGCAGGTTGGAGAAGCCCAAGGAGGGCTAATGTTTTGCTCTAGGAGGCTACATTTTCCCTAGAAGGGGCTAGCGTCACCCTAGAAAGGGCATGACGTCTTGCTTTTGCTTGATTAGGGTTTTAATTTATGACATTTCATGTAAAACAGTATTATTGTGTATTTTGGCCTTGTCGGCCTTTTGATGACCTGAAATTTAATTAAGGTCATTGGTATGGTATATATTAAGGGTTTTCACTCTCATTTTTTCATCATCTTTCACTCAGTCATTAGTGAGGTCTGAAATTTGCGCCCTTCTTAGGGTTATTGGCTGAAATTTTGAGGCGCACTTGTTGAAGGAAGACTTTTATTGGCATTTTTGGCATTTCTCTTGGTGGAAGGTGTTACAACTAGGGTTTTGCTACATGGTTTCTTGGTTTATGTAAGTGAATTTCTGCAAACACTTCTTAATTGAATGGTTTTAGTTCTATTTACTTGCATATGTTATTATAATTTGCTAAATAAAACCCTAGGTGACAAGCACTAGTTAATGTCCTTGTCTCATGTCCCCACTAAGATTTTTAGCCATTTGATTTGCATGAAGAGGATAGAGCCTTGCCATAGCAACACTCTACCCTTTCTTCTAGCCTAGCCGTTTTACTCTTGTTGTTGAGCTAAGAAGGAGAAAGACACACCAAGGCCTAGGGTTTCTACACCTGGTGAGCCATTTTTCCCTAGGGTTTGTCTAGTAAAGCCTTGCCATAGTAACACATCGCTTACAAACCTTCTTGTCTTAGTTTTTATCAACCATTATTCAAGCTAGCTGTTTTATTATTTCCATTAAGCTAAAGAAAGAGGATAGAGCACTGAGGCCTAGTTTTTCTACACCAAAGTGAGCCTCTCTCCCCTAGGGTTTCGTTGTTGAGGCCTTGCTTTAGCAACACCTCAACACTTTACCCTCTTGTCTTTGGATTTTCAATATCACTTAGTCCTTCAACTTTTGCGTCCTCTCTTTGACTCAATATACCCTAGGAGCGCACTGATCTAAGGCCTTGTGCGTTGAGTACTTTGATCTTAAAACTTCCAAACACTTTAAGCAATCTCTTACTAACATTTCTAACCCTAGCTTAGACTAATTTTCTAACACTATTGCTGCCATTTCCTACTTGCATTATTTTTATACATCACAACATTTATGTCTTCATAAGCAATTGAATGATTAGCTAAGACGTTGCTTCCAGCATTTTTGCATTAATGATAAATTGCCATTGCTTATTGTGAAGTGCCTTTAGCATTTATTGAGAAGTAATATATATTGTAATCATTACTATCTTGTAAACATTGATTTACTTCGTCAATATCATTGTACAATTGCTTATTATCAGAAAAGTCATTGATTATACGAAGTACTAACCAACAAGCAAGCTTGCATATGCCTAGTTTCTTTGTTGCTTTGTCTCGGGCAGGTACTCTTCTTGGTTATTACTTCCGGTTATCTTTATTGGCTATAAG
>JZKD02S1676573.1:320516-339349 GCA_000966675.3 Picea glauca
TTCAGGTGGGAGAGAGATGTCTCCCAAGACTGACAGACAAGTGTCATGAGTCTAGGGTGAAGTTTGTATACTTCAAAGACAAGAGTGGCATGTTGCAGAATGTCTCCCTCGTTGAAAGGGAGTGTTGATGTTTAGACAACATCGAGAAGACATTCTCTAAAGATAATAATTAATAATACAATTATTATTGATTATTAAATATAGTATATTATAAGTAAATGATAATATTAAATAGTTATTGATTATTCAAGAGACGCATCCGTTCATGGATAGTCACCTTATGTTCCCTATATATGGAACACTCATTATTGTAATAATATATCGAATATCTCTCATATGAATAAAAACTAACAAAACCATATAGGGAAGTGCGCCCTACCCTAGCGCATCCCTTAGCAGCTTGAGCGCACCTTGTTAGTGGCCAAACTCTCTAGAAAGTTAAACCCTAGTTTTGACTGGTACCAGAAAACCAGTATCAAAAGTACAAGTCCAAAAGTGCACAGGTCAAGTTTCAAGGGGTAAAACTTGGAATTTTTTGAAACAGTCAGCTCCAGCCAACTCGCCTCAGCCCAGTGCATCTCATGGTAAGTTCAGATTCATTTTCTGAGCACTTTCATTTTCTAGTCATTCTCCTAGCTCCAGGTCAAGATGTCTACAAGCACCAAGCTTGTTCACAAGTTAGAAGGTGTGGAAAATTTCCGTGCCTGGAAGTACAGAATTGGACTCATTCTTGAAGAGAATGAACTTGCAAAATTCATAAAGAAAATGTACCGGAACCCGAAGAAGAAGCAGCCAAAGAAAAGTACAAGGATATGATTAGGGCCAAAAGAATAATTGTAGATTCCATTAAAGACCACTTGAATCCTCAAGTGTCTTCTAAGAACACTCCAAAAGATATGTTTGATGCCCTAACCAGAATGTATGAAGGAAAGAAAATCCACCGAAAGATGTATCTGAGAACCCAACTCAAGAACACAAAAATGCAAAAAGGAGAAACAGTTCAAGACTATTTCTCTAGGATTTCTCAATTCAAGGAACAGTTAGAAGCAATTGGAGACAACTTAGATGAAGATGAACTCATAATGACAACTCTTAATGGTCTCACAAGACCTTGTGATGCCTTCATCCAAACTATTTGTGCAAGAAAAGAGAAACTCCAATTTGACAGTCTATGGGAAGAATGTGTTCAAGAAAAAGCAAGAGTGGCCAACCAAGAAGTCATACTATTAAGGGATGAAGATCAAGCCTTGGTTGCTCATACTAAAGGAGGAAAGAAAAGGTCTCATTTCCAAAAGGAGACCCATTTTCATAAAGAATCTCACCCTCCAAGGAGATTCCAGAAATATCATAAGGGTCAAAGAAAGGGAAAAGACTTATCTTCTTATCAATGTTATCATTGTGATAAGATGGGACACATTGCTAAGAATTGTCCTACCAGAAAGGAAGAATACAAAAAGAGAAAAAACAAAAGACATCATGCACGTGCAGCTAAAGATGATGAGCCACCCAAGAAGTTGACTAAAGAAGAAATTGAAGATTATGTTTCGTTTTCAACCCTCTCAGGATCTGTGATACTAGAGAGGATACTTGGCTCATAGATAGCGGTGCCTCTAAGCACATGACAGGTCAAAAAGACATTCTCTCTAGCCTTACAGAAAAGGACTTCCCCTAGAAAGTTTCACTTCGAGATTATTATCAATACCCTATCAAAGGAATGGGAGAATCCACCTACAAATTGGATTCAGGAACTCCGATGAGAATGAAGGATGTACTCTATGTACCAGGTTTGACAAAGAACTTACTTTCTATCTCAGCCCTAGATAAGAAAGGCTTGAGGGTTGCATTCATATATGGTGAAGTTCTTATGTGGCCTAAAGGAAAAACTATAGAAGATGCAGTTGTTATTGGTACAGAAGAAGGAGGTTTGTACAAGTTAAAAGGTCACTCGGATGTAGCCTTAACTCACTCTCCTGAAAGTCCTTGTGAACTTTGGCATAGAAGACTAGCTCACATCAACTACAAAGCCCTACCATATGTAAGCAAGGTAGTTACAGGTTAACCAGAATTTAAGGTTGATCATGAAGGTTTATGCAAGGGATGTGCACAAGGAAAGAACATAAAGAATCTTTTCCCAAAGAGCGACAGTAAAGCAGAAGGAATCTTGGAGTTCATCCACTCAGATGTATGCGGTCCAATGCCATCAACCTCTCTAAGCGGGTATGTATACTGTGCATCATTTATTGATGATTACTCTCATAAGACTTGGGTTTATTTCTTGAAATCAAAAGATGAAGTACTCGGAAAGTTCAAGGAATTCAAAGCCTTGGTAGAAAACCTATTTGAAAGAAAAATCAAGATACTCAAGTCAGATAATGGAGGAGAGTACACCTCAAATGAATTTGGAAGCTTTTGCAGATATGTCGAGATTAAGAGGGAGCTCACCACTCCCTATAATCCTCAACAAAACGGTGTAGCAGAAAGAAAGAATAGAACAATTATGGAAGCAGTAAAGACTATGATTCATGATCAAGATCTTCTAATGCACTTATGGGCTGAAGCAGCAAGAACATCAGTTTATGTCCAAAACAGATTATCCCATAGTGCACTTGGATTCAAAATCCCTGAATAAATGTTCACCAGAAAGAAGCCAGAAGTAAGCCATCTCAAAATATTTGGTTGTCCAATATATGTACACAATCCAAAAGAAAAGAGAACTAAGTTGGATCCCTCAACAAAGAAGGGAATATTTGTTGGATACTGTGAGGTCTCTAAGGCCTTCAAAATCTAAATACCAGGTTACCATCATATTGATATCAGCAGAGATGTAACCTTTGATGAACATGCAACACTTAAAAGATCAAGGAAATGCCAGCTTCAAGAAGTATATGAAGAAGAACCTGTAGCTCCCAAAGTTGCAGAACCAGTGAAGGAAGTTACAGTTACCCCTAATGAAGAGATTCCAGAAGATCATGATATGATAGAATCTCAAGAACCTCCTCGGATGACGATCTCTCACAAGAGAAAGCCAACTTGGGCAAGGGAACTTATTCAAGATGCAGAGAAGTATGGTTCCCCAGAAGGAACCATGAGACAAATCAAGAAACCTAAGCCATTCCCCATTTATATGGCCTTGATGTGTGATATCATAGAAAAGGAACCTACTTGCTTTGAAGAAGCCATTCAGAAGAAAGAATGGGTGGATGCCATGACAGAAGAATACCAGTCTATTATAAAGAATGATGTATGGGAAGTAGTTCCCAGACTGTTGAAGGTGAACCCCCCTACGGACAAGTGGATTCCCTCTTGGTCTCTAGACTCCTAAGACCAAGACAGAAAAGTGCTTAACATGGACACTGACTTCTTTTTAGATCCTATCAAGCTAATGAATGAAAGAGAAGGAGAAAGATATGTACCTTATTAGTGACGTTTGTCCTTGCAAAGTCCTGGCTGAGCTTCGATCCTGAGCTCCCTGATAGGTCCTTCAAAACAAACAAAGGTACAAAAGACTTCCTACTCCACTGAGATTAGCTCAAGCATAGATCCATCTACTGCAGACAAACTCATATGGAACAAGCACAAGTTTGAAAGAAACAGGCCAAGCATTGATTATATTAATGAGAACAAGTAAAAGTACTTACAATCCTTTGAATGAAGGTGCAGTAGCTTCTTCCAGTTCTCCTTGTCCAACCCCTTTGCTCAAATAATCTCCACTGATTGTTTTGATGGCATCTCCCTCATGAGATCATAAGTTTGATGTAATTCTCAATCTCCATTATGCCTTTCACCATGAGAAGGCCTCCTTATATAACCTTGGAGAGGTCCAACCACTTCAGAGATCTTTGGGATAAGTTGAGGATTCCTCTCCTTCAGTTGAGGATCTCCCCTAAGATCATGCCTTGACCATCTATTCGACTCCAACTACCTTCAGGAATTGAGGGATTCTTCCCTTATTTGCCTCAACAAACCCAGAATTTGCTAAAAAGAGGGTAGCGCTCCCCCATAAGGGTGCACAGGGCGCTCAAGCACTCCCCCAAAGAGGCTCAGGGAGCGCCAACACTCCCTGACAGTGGTTAGGGGAGCGCTCCTCTCCAAAATCCATTTTTTTTTGGTTTTCTCAATGTCAAAAGGCTTGTACTTCCTGTCAAGTGATTTCTCTTCTTCCAAACTAACCTTTGAGGTGTCTTAAGTGTCTTTATGATGTCATTAGAGGCACGACATATGCAAGATGGCAATATGATGTTTTTGACACTTGCAACACTCATAGTCAAGATGCGACACTTGCGGACAAGATGCAACACTTACAACACTTGTAATGACGACATTTGCGACACTATCGAAGTGAGTAATTTTGAGGTGTAACACAGACCAAAGAACAAAGATGTGGTATTTTCCAAGTGGATATACAAGATAAAACATGCAGCAGATGGAAGTATCGAAAAACATAAAGCAAGATTTGTGGCTCGTGGTTTTTCTCAAAAGGAAGGTATTGATTATGAATAGAAATTTGCTCCTGTAGCTAGATACACTTCTATCAGAACCATCATAGTCCTTGCAGCCAAAATGAAGTGGAAGTTACACCAAATGGATGTGAAAACAGCCTTCTTAAATGGCGTTATTGAAGAAGAAGTGTATATAGAACAGCCACAAGGGTTTGAAGTTGAAGATAGAAAGACTCATGTATGTAGGTTGAAGAAAGCTTTGTACGGGTCAAAGCAAGCTCCTAGAGCTTGGTATCGCAGAATTTATAGTTTCCTGATGAGCTTGGGCTTTACCAAAAGTAAAATTGATTCTAACCTTTACTTCAAGGTTATGAATAATGAACCAGTTATATTGCTACTATATGTAGATGATTTATTCTTGACAAGAGAAGAAAATCTCATCACAAATTGCAAGAAGAAGCTCGTTGCAGAGTTTGAGATGAAAGACCTAGGCCCGATGCATTATTTCTTAGGTCTTGAAGTTTGGCAGAGCCCAAAGAAGATCTTCCTTAACCAAGGGAAGTATGTAGTTGAAATACTGAAGAGAGTTGACATGTTGGAATGTAAAGCCATGAACACACCCATGGAAACAAACTTGAAGCTCCTGGTTGATACTTCGTCAGAGTTGGTTGATACTACTCTGTACAGACATATTATTGGTTCGTTGATGTATCTGACGAATACCAGGCCAGATATATGTTTTGCAGTGAACACCTTGAGTCGATATCTAGTGGAGCCCAGACGTGTTCACCTTGTAGCTGCAAAGCATGTGATGAGATACCTTAAGGGTACCTTGGATTATGGTCTCTATTATACTGGAGGTCATGACTTCAGATTGTATGGTTATACTGATTCATATTGAGCTTGAAGTGCTTCTGATAGAAAGAGCACTTCAGGATGTTGTTTCAGTCTGGGGTCATCCATGACTTCATGGAAAAGCAGGAAGCAATCTAGCATTGCTCTCAGCACGACAGAAGCGGAATACATTGCAGCATGTTCCGCCAGTTGTGAAGCCATATGGTTTGGGAAGTTGTTGACAGGTCTGTTCGATCTAGAGATGGAAGTCACCGTGATTCTATGTGATAACCAGAGTTGCATAAAGATGACGGAGAACCCAATGTTCCATGATAAGTCGAAGCACATAGAAATCCGATATCACTACATTTGTGATATGGTGCAGAGGGGAGTTGTAAAGCTCCAATATGTTGGCACAGATGAGCAGGTTGCAAATGTGTTGACCAAGACTCTGTCTCGTGTGAAGTTTGAGTACTTCTGAAACAAGCTTGGTGTTTTCCGAAAGGACCTCCCTCGAAAGGGGGAGTGATGTTGATGATACTATAGTATCCTGACCAAAAGCGGGTAGCTCCGTTAGGATTTTATATACTAGGGGATTGATCATCCCTGGGCAGATCTCAAAGGTCCGGTAAGGACAGTCTGTCAGAGTACCTGTGCATGTATATGCCAGTTGTGGTCAGTAGTGGTAGCTCCATTAGGATTTTATGTCCTTGGGAATCTTATGATTCTTGGGCAGATCCTGAAGGTCCGGTAAGAACGGTCTGTCAGAGTACCATGTGGTAGCTTCTTAGGATTTTATATCCTAGGGAATCTTATGATTCCTGGGCAGATCCCGAAGGTCCGGTAAGGACGGTCTGTCAGAGTACCACAAAATGTTGTCGTTGCACCTGCCTCATTCAGTTGCCATATGTTGATGATGTTGTACTAGCTTCATGCTATTGATGTTGATGTTTCAGCTTCATGCTGATGATGATGATGATGCTACTCCAGCTCCATGCTGTGAATGATGATGATATTGATGATGAGAAAAACTTTTGATGATTTGTAGATGTGCCAGCCAGTGTTCCAGATGTTGATGATGATGTTGCCCTCTCTTTCTCCTGATGATGTTGTATTGGGTTATATCAGTGGACTACCCTTCTCGTTAAGGGGGAGTGTTGAAATATTGTAACTTCAAAGAATATTCTAATTATAATTGAGTTATTATCTTATAGTTCAAATCCCCTTTTGTGGATTGATCATGTCGGGTCTTGTATAAGACTAAATCCCCTTTTGTGGATTGGTCAAACCATATTTATATGGTGGTATTTGTAAAGTCGGCCCCTAGGGTTTATAAAGTGGTTTTAACCACTCTTGGAAGAAGTCAACCCTACTAAGTGAAGAGACATAACCCTAGCACCTCTTCAACTAGTACTTGTAAGTGAGGATGGCGCCTCATTTGTTCATTCACTCACTCACTCTTCTAGTGCGCATCTTTTGAAGGAAGTTGCAGTTGCAGGAGGAAGGAGAAGAGAGACGCATGCTCAGTCCTAGTATATTCTTGGTGGTTTGGTCTTAGTCTGGCATTGTATTGGCAATCTATTATTCAGGAAGTTTTTGTTGGGTTTTCTCCCCCATGAGGGTTTCCCAGGATAAAATGTTGTGTACCTTGTGATTGTGTTTCTTTCGGTGAAACTTTTTATGTTGTTGCTTTGGAAATGCATTGAATGCTCTAGTAAATTGAAAATAACCTAATAATTGTTGATGATTACAGCTGCGTGAGAAATCCTCCAGGACACGTTCCTAAGAGAGAGCCCCTGAGTTGGGTGTGTGGTTCCTATCTGAGACAGAACTGGAACGTTGTGCTAGCCTCCTCCTTACAGAGAGTTGAGAAGAACTCCAGATGATTCTCCTGTGTAACGCAATGAGAAAGAAGATCTGCTGAGTTGGACGTGCTTGTGGCTGAGCACATGTGAACGTGTGAATTCCCATGAGTTGGGTGCATCGTTCTGAGACAGAGATGAAACGATGTATTAGCCTCCTCTGAGCAGAGAGTTGAGATGATGAACTCCAGATGACTCTCCTATGTAATGCAATGGGAAAGAAGATCTGCTGAGTTGGACGTGCCTGTGGATGAGCACAGGTGAACATGATCCTAGTGGTTGAGCACTAGTGAGTGTGGTTCTCCTGTGAGACGCAGTGAGATAGAGAGACATCCCTGTGGCTAAGCACAGATGGATGTGTCCCTAGTGGTTGAGCACTAGTGGGTGTATGAGATCCATTGATATATTGTTCAAAAGTCAAACTTACCTATAACCCTATTTGTTATGTAAAGGGTACAGGTCGGCCCCACCTTAATGTAAAAGATAATTAATGTAAAAGATAATTAATATAAAAGATAATTAATGTAAAAGATAATTAATATGGAAATTATTAATTATATTTTGAGTTATTGAGGTCGGCCCTATTGTGTCAATAGACACATCATTTGATGTGACAAGTCTTATATAAAAAAAGGTGAATCCCCATTGAGGAAACACACTTATCATTGTGTCATCTCATGATTTCAGAAGTTGTGGTCTGAAATTATGAGAATTGTTGCACCCTCTTGTGTGCTAGGTTTGGTAATGGTGTGGGAGGTCTTTCTCTTGAAGAATATAGCAAAGGATTGGTTGGGTTTTCTTCCCTTGTTGAGAAGGGTTTCCCAGGATACTTCTTGAGTTCTTGTGCATGGTTATTCTTCTTGTGATCTTGGTTTACTGCAGTAGTTATGGTTCAAGTTAAAAGCTAAATAGAAAATTGAATTAAATGCATGAGCCATAGCTCATTGAAAACTCAACATGGTATCAGAGCAGGTCTTGAAGAATACCATTTGCTCAAGGATGAAAGAAGACCGTGGTCACCTAAAAGACTGTCAAACCCTTGCTGCCATTGCAAAGAAAAGAGGTCGGACCCCACAGCAAATAGAGGAAGGCAGCCATGGGAGAAGAACTTACCGCTAGCATAAAGAAACAAGGGTCAGACCTCTCCTTTAGTGGTAAAGGTTGAGGCCGGACCTCCCTTAGTTTTTTGTGGCAAGGAAAAAGGCTGGCCACGGGCCTCTAAGGTTGTCGCAGCCTAGAAGGAAAGGGTCGGACCCCTTTCTAAGTTTTTGTGGTGAAGGAAAGGGTCGGACCCCTTTCTAAATTTTCTGTGGAGATGAGATTGTCATAGCAAGACATGGGATAGTAAGCCACTAAGTTTTGTAGCACCTACTACCGCTTCAAATGATTAACGTTGGGTTCGATCAACCAAACTATATGATGCATATGATGTACGAAGACACCCCAACATTGATAGCCTTACAAGAAACTGTCTTAGGATAGAATTAGTGCCATTTCAAACTTTTCTACAGGCTTGTGGAGAGTCGATACTGCTGTTTTTGTGAGCACGTATTGCTGGAAAGGTCGAACTGTCATCCCAAGAGAATTGAGGCTGAAATTCTGTGGAGGTGATGCCACTGTACAACATAACCTCTTTAAAGAAGCGATATCATTGCCAACACATTGATAAGTAAATTCGATCATGAAGTAAACATGATTATTAAACAGGATTGGGGGTCAAGTGAATCGATCAGAGCCCAACAACATTGAAGCCTTAGTGGCTAAACCTCAGGTCGCGGGTATCTCTGCCAGAGCAGGCTGGCTTCATTTTTTTTCATAAATTTAGCAAAGCAGACCCTCAACTCACCATACAATTCATTCATACTTTTGATGGGTTTCAAGTAGAGGTTGGGAATGAGATGCATTCCTCTCCGGGGAAATTCTCTCTCGAAACTTGAGACTAGAGTTTGTCCATTTGTTTATTCTGGTGTGGTACAAAAATACATGATGGGGTCAACTTCCTTTTCCCCTGGTGTTGTTCAAAAGAAAAGAAACAATGTTCTCAAGAGAAGATGAAAACTCCTACTGTTGCAGAGCCAAGGGTAACTCGAGCCCAGAAATTAAAGGCTGAGAAATTAAAAGCTGAGAAAATAAAGGCTTCCAAGCAAGGGGATAATGTCCATAGTCAGTTAGAGCAGACCTTCACTGACATTGATGATTCACAAGAAGAAAACATGGAGTAGGCTCTAGACCTTCAGTCAATAGAATATGAAGAGTCTCCTTCTCCAAGGAAAAGAGAATAGTGAAATGAATCCGCTGGTATGGTGTCAAGAAAATATGTAGCAGTGTTGTTAGTAACAAAAGGTTGCAGCAGTTGTGCACCATAAGATGCACTGTCCAATAGTAAGGGCCATGTATGAGTTACTTGACAGATAGCACTACAACAATATTGTTGTTGATAGAAGCTAGGATGTTGAGCAGAGTTCCAGGCCCAAATCTGAAGGAGTCTTTGAGGTATAGAAGGACCAAGTCTGAGGTCTGTCCTGAGCATGAAGAAAGTTGCTACATGGCCAAAGAAACAAGGCCTCCCCAGCTACAGCAACATAATTTGTCTTCTAGTCTATGGAAAACAAGCGAGGGATGTCATTGCTCATTGTGACATTGACAAACAAGCAGAACCTCCATTGGTGTACACTCTCAGGTATGCATTTGTATATATATATTATTTGCATCATTGTCATAAGGGTACTTGCAGGGGGAAGGAACCCTTG
Organism: Picea glauca; assembly: GCA_000966675.3. Taxonomy (NCBI): domain Eukaryota; kingdom Viridiplantae; phylum Streptophyta; class Pinopsida; order Pinales; family Pinaceae; genus Picea; species Picea glauca. Next base: position 330,402 of record JZKD02S1676573.1, read on the forward strand.
GTGCAATCATGGACCCAGAGAAGTCTCAGTGCATTCAGAAGAACAACGCACTGGAAGTGAAGACTCCAGGTTTGATTGTTTTAAATTAGCATGCCTCTAACCTACATTTCTAAGGTTGCTACATTACAAGTAGCTGTTGTAGTTCTGACAACAAATGTTTTGATTCTAGAGATGTACTCAAATAATCTCCTCTAGGAGATATTCTTGTCTTGTTTCCTTTTGTTTGTTTTCTTGTTCCAGGCAGGTTAACAACAAAGAAAGATGTTTTTTTTCTTCAAAGCTTCAGAGGGAGTCAAAACTATTTGAGAAGAAGGAAAAGACAAATACCTTCTCCCCCTCAATAGCTCATAGGGAGATAGCCATTGATACAGTTGATCCAGTTGTTCTAGTTGATATTCCCAAGGACTTTACAGTAGGCCATAAAAGGCATGTTTGGGCTTGACAAACTCTGCAAGAGGCAGAAAGACATGCAGCTGATGGAAGTGTCGAGAAATACAAAAACAAGACTTGTAGTCAGAGGACTCTCACAAGCAGAGGGAGTGAACTATGATGAGACATATTGATCCAGTAGCCCGATGCACTCCCATCTGTACTACCATCCATGAGTTGGAAACTACATCAGATAGATGGATTCTTGATGACGTTTGGGTTTCAACGAGAGTGTTGTTGATCCAAATCTATACGATTACATTGTTGGTGACGAGAACCTGATTTTGATGACTTATTCAAGAAGTCGTGTTGTTACAAGCAAGCTTTGACTTCTGATTTCGAGATGAAGGATATGGGTATGATGCACTACTTCTTGGGACGAGAAGTATGACAGAGGACCAATGAGACTTTTCCTAAGTCAAGGAAAATATACAGTGGGGATATTAAAGAAGTTCAGTATGACAGAATGCAAATCCATGTCTACATCGATGGTGGTGGATTTGACGAAAAATAAATGATGATGATTCAGACGAGATTGATCCACATGTGTACCGACAACTGATTGGATCATTGATGTATCTGGCTAACACCAGACCTGATATATGCTATGCAACGAATGTGCTTAGTCAATCCATGAGTCAGCCGAGACAGACTCACTAGATAATAGTAAAGCATGTATTGAGATATATATACGAGGCACAGTTGGATATGGACTAAGATATGCCTCCAGTGTGAACTTGAGTTTGCAGGGATATGCCGATACAGATTGAGCAAAGAGTATAGTGGACCAGAAGAGCACATCCAGTTGTTGTTTTACCTTGGAGTTTACCATGGTTTCCTGGTGCAGCAGGAAACAAAGCTCTGTGGCCATGAGTACCGCAGAAGCAGAGTATATAGCATTGAGTATGGTAGTCTGCGAAGCAGTGTGGATTCTGACAGATTTATTTGATCATGAGATGGATCCTATTATTACTTGTAATAACCAGAGTTGTGTGAAGCTCTCTAAGAACCCTGTGTTTTATGATAGATCGAAACACATTGAGATAAAATATCATTATATCAGAGACATGTTGCAGAGGAAAGCAGTACACGTGCAGTATCTTCCTACACAAGCAGATTGCGGATATCTTCACCAAATCGCTTGTCAGTACGAAGTTCGAGTACTTCTGTGAGAAACTAGCTTGGTGGAGATTACTTCCCTGGCTGAGAGGGAGTGTTGATGATTATAGCCAAGATGAAGTTCGAATACTTTCATGCGAGACTTGGCCTGATGGAGAATGCCTCCCTAGCTGAAAGGGAGTGTTGATGATTATAGTTGTGTGAGACATCCTTCAGGACACAGACTTGAGAGAGAGAGCCCCTGAGTTGGGTGTGTGGTTCCTATCTGAGACAGAACTGGAATGTTGTGCTAGCCTCCTCCTTACAGAGAGTTGAGAAGAACTCCAGATGATTCTCCTGTGTAACGCCGTGAGAAAGAAGATATGCTGAGTTGGATGTGCTTGTGGTTGAGCATAGGTGAACGTGTGAATTCCCATGAGTTGGGTGCATCGTTCTGAGACAGAGATGAAACGATGTATTAGCCTCCTCTGAGCAGAGAGTTGAGATGATGAACTCCCGATGACTCTCCTGTGTAATGCAGTGGGAAAGAAGATCTGTTGAGTTGGACGTGCCTATGGATGAGCACAGGTGAACGTGATCCTAGTGGCTGAGCACTTGTGAGTGTGGTTCTCCTGTGAGACACAGTGAGATAGAGAGACATCCATGTGGTTGAGCACAGATGGATGTGCCCCTAGTGGTTGAGCACTAGTGGGTGTATGAGATCCCTTGCTATAATGTTCAAAAGTCATACTTACCTATAACCCTATTTGTTATGTAAAGGGTACAGGTCAGCCCCACCTTAATGTAAAAGATAATTAATATGGTAATTATTAATTATATTTTGAGTTATTGAGGCCGGTCCTATTGTGCCAATAGACACATCATTTGATGTGACAAGTCTTATATAAAAAAAGGTGAATCCCCATTGAGGAAACACACTTATCATTGTGTCATCTCATGATTTCAGAAGTTGTGGTCTGAAATTATGAGAATTACAGCACCCTCTTGTGTGCTAGGTTTGGTAATGGTGTGGGAGGTCTTTCTCTTGAAGAATATAGCAAAGGATTGGCTGGGTTTTCTTCCCTTGTTGAGAAGGGTTTCCCAGGATACTTCTTGTGTTCTTGTGCATGGTTATTCTTCTTGTGATCTTGGTTTACTGCAGTAGTTATGGTTCAAGTTAAAAGCTAAATAGAAAATTGAATTAAATGCATGAGCCATAGCTCATTGAAAACTCAACAATAACAGCATTAATCTTAACAAAATTACCATATATATGCTTTGTTGTCTTGTTCCGGGAAGGTACACTTCATCACTTTCATTTGCTTCACCTTTCTTGGACACAAACCTTGTGACATCTTTGACTTGAGTGACCAGTGAGAGGGGGGGTACTTCTCATCCTTATCCTTAGCTTACCTAGCCCTTTAGGTCACTATGGACGCCTCCCTTGGGGTGGACTTTCATCTATCCCTAAAAAGTGGGGATTTCCTATTGAGGTGACAGTGATAGGACATCATGTTTGTTACGCCAATCTCCCTTACTTGTCGTGGAATTTGAACAAGTACAGATTGTGCGATAACAAAGCCTCTTCTTTTCTTACTAGTGGATTACTTAATGGAGATCTTTGGTAGAGGAGATTCACTTCTCTATGGTGGATGGTCATGGTTGATGGTCATCTTATGGTTAGGTGCTACTTTCATGCCTTTGCTTGATGGATCACTCTCTTGACATGTGGATGTTTTCTACTTCATGTGTCATATTCTTCGTGGAGCAATCTATGCATCATGATGTTATTGGTTTGTCACTTGGAGGGGGCGTTCTACATGATCCCTTTTTGATTGAATGTGTTGTGGGGACATACTTGATGTTTGATGGAGTTAACACCTTTGTTATGTCTCCTTTTCCTACGGTGTTGATGTGGTGTGGTTATACACTTTGCCCTAGTAGGATTTCCCTAGGTGATATATCTTTATAACATTGTAACATTGCTAGACATCACCTAGGGGGGGCATGTATTTGATGATGTTAGTACCCTTGTTGATGTGTTATTTCCTAAGTTTGAGTTAGAGGGGGGTGCTACATATTCATGGTGATCTGGACATTTCTAAGGCTCAATGATGTATTAGTCCCTTGGTGGTGGTAAAACGTTCAAACCTATGATTGAGCCTAAATTTTTGTTAATATCTTTGTACCATGGTGGGACTTAGCTAGGAGAACAACTTTATTTTGCATGGTACAACACTTTGATGGAGTGCACCCCTTCATGGGCACACATGTTGAGGCAGATCACCATATTTTATTATTATTTTGCTTGAGTGGAGGGGCCATCTCCTTGGTCTTGGATTTTGATGGGCTACACGTGGATCTATAACACGGTGGAGCATTATGTTATCATTTGTTGGAGGTGAGCACACTTCTCTAGGGTGCACCTATGTGGAGTTAGTTGAGGATGATTATTTTGATATTGTTGACTCCCTCCTTGCACATTGCTAGAGGGTTGTTATGCATTGGAGAATGTGTTAAGCAGTTAGTTATGAGGGCACCCTTGCCCTAGTTTCCATCTTTGACACATGGTCAAAACCCTAGGCATTTCACATGATGGAGGTTATCTTGGCTCCATGTGTGTTATTTTAAGGTAGTGGTTGCAGATTTATGGAGGGAATACCACTTGGAGGCCATTATTTTATTAGTTGATGGGGGTTTGCATGGTCAAAACCCTAATTCGACCACCTTGATGAGTTTGTTGGAGCATTTATTGCACATATTTGAGATAGTTGCAATTGGAGAAAGAGCCCATGAGGAATCTTTTTATTTTGGAAGAATGTTGAAGGTCCCAAGACCTTTGACTTGTCATGCATGTGGAGTGCTCCATCCATTTGGCACCCTTGCACACTTGTCTATGTATTATGGTGGTGGAACAACCTACTTCATGGAGGAGGATTATCGCTACACACATATTCATGCACCTTCTGGACCACACTTGCTATTTTGAGGAGGTGGTTGAGGAGCGCTCTCCTAGGGGGAGTATTTTAATATTTTCTTTATGCGTGCATCTTGGAGGGCACACTTGGGGAGTTCTTCTAGGGGGGACCTTGAAGCACTCTCTCCTATGTCAAGGAGTATTTTATTGTATTTTTTATCTAGCATCTTGGAGGGCACACTTGGAAGTAGACCATTTAGCATCTTGACATGGTCAAAGCCTATTTTTAGTGATGCACTATCTCTCTCTTAGAGGTTTCTCTTGCACATTATTTCATATCTTCTAGATGGAGCGACCTCTCTTGGAGAGGATAGAGTCCACATGATCCATTTGACACTGTCGACATAATGGGGATAAGTCTAACTACTATTTTATTTTGTTATTCCTTTGACTTGTCAAGTAGTTCGTTGGAGAATATTGTATTTTATTGTGAAAGAGATGTAGCTACCTTTATAAAAAGGAGTTTTCTCTCCATTTCATTTGTAATTAAGGATTGAGAGTATGAAGAGATTAAGAAGCGATAGGAGAATATGAGCTTGGAGATGATGATGTATTGAGCTCCATTGCATTGCTTTATTTTGTTGTATGGTTATGTATATGCTCTTCAATTGTTGTTAATGTTTTGTAAAGACTTATTGCATTGATTCTAATTTTGAAGGCCTAATAATGAACACACAATTCAATTAGGAGTAAAGCAATGTAAGGAGGTTCTCCCTCTTGTTTTATTTGTTGTTTTATTTCTGCAATTATTTTCCATCTTCTACCAAATTAAGTTGCAGATTGGAAGTACAATTCAGCCATAAAATAACACCTTCATATTAGGATTGATGAGTGGCACCCCTAGCTCTCCAAGACTAGTTTCCATAACACATTTCCAACAAACACTTATCAAATTAGTTCATTTTTCCTTGAGTGCACAATCAAATGATGGAGGTATCAAACTAGTTCTTTCATCCAAAGAGGTTGAATGTGGCAAACTAACCCTTTCTACCATATAGCCTACCTCAAAGTAGTTGATTGTGACAAACTAGTTCTTCCATTCATGAAATGTTTCATGACTCCATCAGCCCATAGATTGATAGACACTAGTCCCAAATCATCCCATTTCCTTGTTCCCTTCTTCTTCCTTTCCTTTCTTTCCCACATCCCTTTCCCCATTTCCATTTCCTTCCATATACTACAACATTTGTTTTGTTAAGGCTTACTCTTCAAACTTCACCTTGAGCCTCCACTCTTAGCCTTAACAATCCTACCTTAGGGAAGCCCCCCTTGTGTTGGAGAAGAGCCTGTTATCGCACAATCTGTACTTGCCCAAAGCCCAAGGCAAGTGAGGCAAGATTGGTGTAACAGGGGAGTGAACTATCACTGTCACCTTAATAGGAAACCCCTTTATGTTTAGGAGTATGTTAAGATTACCCCAAGGGAGATGTCCCCAGTGACCTAAAGGGCTGATGAACTAAGACAAAAATGCAAAAATACCCCCCTCTCACTGGTCACTCAAGTTCAAAGGTTCTTTATGTCTTTGAGAGATGAAACAAAAAGTAAATATGGAGTGTACCTGCCCAAAACAAGACAACAAAGCAAAATATGGCAGTTTTCAAGTACCAAATGATGTCAGTGATCCATAAGACCATGAACCTTCAAAAAATAATCTAGCTGAGATAAAATTGCAGCAATATGATAGTTTACAACAGTAATAAGTATTTTATAACAGCTGCAAAAAGTATGCCTTGAAATTGCTTGAAAAAAACAAGAAACGGTAACTTTAACTAGGAAAAATGATAATTAATTGTCACAAGCAATTTTGGCAATGTCTAGCTAGCATTAAATGTTAATTTTGCATAGAATTTGCTGCAGTTAGATGGCTGTAGCAATCTTTTGTAACAAAAGCAAGTATTAGTGCTCAGAATTGCAAGAAAACGTCATGTAAACTTAGCATTTATCAAGTAGATCGGTTGGAAATTATCACAAGCAATTTCTGAGTGAGTTAGATGCAAGTTATGTAGGTGTATACAGCAAATTAATGTAGATTAGTATGGCTGTAGCAGTGATTTGCAACAGCAGCAGGTCAACTAATGAATTAGTCTAGTTTAGGGTTAGTAGAAGTTAATAAAAGCTTCAAGGAAGAGAGTTTGAGTGTTTATTCAATCCTTCAATAAGGGAGAGGCTAGAACTAGTACATTCTAGGGCTTATGGAGTCAAGTGGACGGCTTCTTCTAAGGATGCAAATCAATTTTGATAGTGCGCAAAAGTCCAAGAGGAATGCATAGGAGAAGTAGTAACTTGAGTCCCCCTATGCATTTTCCTCAAGAAAACAAGATACTAGGGTGTAAGCAATTATAGGCCCTAGCAACTTGCTCTCCTTAGGCTTCTTATGGGATAAGAACTTAGGCAAAGATAACTAGGTCAAAACCTTAGAGTGCTAGGAAACTAGGGCTCTAGGGTTTCACTAGTTACTAGATCAGTTCAATGAAAAGCTTGGCAAATAGAAAGTAAGAAAGTAGCAATTTAAGTTCCTTACTTCGAGCATTAAGCATATCATGCAATTTCATAATCTTGTATGAGCAAATAAAACCATACATAAACCATTCAATAGATGACAAAAAATGCAGATTTTACCTACTTGCACCAAGAATAATCATGAAATACCATGCAAGATCACCATAAAAGCTTCCAAGATTGATCCAACTTGCAAAAAATTAGCCTTATACAAGAGTGCACCTCACAATTTCAGCCAATAGCCCTTCTAGGGCGCAAATTTCAGACCTCTCCTCTTGTGTAAAGAGTTGTTTTGAAAAAATTAATGTACTTTTTGTTTATTTATATAAAACTAGTGACCTTTAATTAATTTTAGGTCAAATAAAGGCCGACCTGGCCAATTTACAAATAAATTCAAATTAGACATAAATAAAATTAATTAGCATCTAAAAACAATTCCAAGGGTGACATTGAGCCCCTAAGGTGGAACATTGGGCTCTAGATGTTGAACGTTTGGCCTCTAAAGACCCTGGATTATGCCCACACGTGCCAATTAGCTCACAACTACCCTCAAAATGCAAACCCTAGCTCTGGATGACGTCTAGGGTCATAAGGGTGACGTCATGGGCTCTCAAAGGTCAACGTCCAGGTGGAAGAGCAAGATCCCCCTGGGTCTAGGTCTGCCAGAGTGTCTCAAGGGAAACATCCTTCTTTCTTCCTGGTGCAAATCTTTGATGTCTCCTTGCCCCTGGTTGGGGTCACAACATCCATCTGTGGGCTTTCCGCCCCATGGAGGTCCGAGCTAATCATTGTCCCATGTGTACCTGTCCACTGAGAAAAGTCCTGCAACAACAACAAGTACGCCCTCAAGGGGTTTATAAGTCACAGGGATCATAACATGTAAATCACATCCAATAATCAAATTACCCAAACATGTGCATCAAACCCCCCTTTACCCAGACAAATGCTTAAATACGTTATGCATTTTAACAAGTCAAGTTTGGAGAACGTCTCAGGGTGTCCTATTGGGCTAATCCTCCTTAAGTTTGGGATGTTTCCCAGGCGAGAACCGATCCAGGTCATGTAAGTGTATGAGGTGGTGTGGGGTAAGTGTTTGGGCATGGGGTGCAGTGATAACAGGGAAATGTAAGTCTTACTTGTGGGTGCCTTTGTAAAGGGCGAGTTGCACCTTGTCATGGATGCCATTGTTTCCTAGCCCATTTACTGCCTTTTATTCTTAGCTTCATTGTTTTTTATCTCTTTTTTTTTATGCTTCAAGGGAAAAGTTGAGGGACACTGTCCTGGCTTGGTGACCAGAGGTGACAGAGTTACCCACAAGTATTTCACGGAGATGAGAAGGTTGGCTCGTGATGAGACCCCCTTTCTCTTAGTTATGCCACCAAAAGCCACTACCCTGGTTTGGTGACCAGATAGATGGTAGTGTCATACCGCTACACGACCATGGTCATAATAGGTCGGCTCATGATGAGACCTCCCATCCACCAACTAATACCTTGAGTGTTATTATCTTATAGGTTCCCTTTTCTTACTGAGAAGCCTTTTACTGCTTTCTCGGGAATACCTGGGCGAAGCATCTCAAAGGTTTCTTCTTTGGCTTTTAACTCTTGCCAGCTACTTTTACCCCCTAGGCCTTTAGCCCCTTCTTCCCACAAGGCAAGGTACAACCATTCCTAGTGTGGCAAACCCAATGCTCGAACAAAGTTGGGGGAAGATGAGAGGAATAAAGATGGAAATTGGTAAGTATGGAGGGAACAGACAATGACCTTTCATAGTGTTAAATTTATAGCAGCTGTAAGAGCCATTCTCCGGAAGGATGGCAAAGACCCTAGCCGAGATCTAGGGCCCCAGTGCACTCCTGGGGTACTTGGTCTGGGACCAAACAGTCAGTGCCATGGCAAAAGACCCTTGTTAGGGCCCCCAGTATATGACTGGGGTTCTTGGTCTG
>JZKD02S1676573.1:348254-360353 GCA_000966675.3 Picea glauca
ATATATATATATATATATATATATATATCGGGTGTGTAAGTTGTGATATTTATTTTTGTAGAATCCCTATGTACAACAATTTATTTCGTATTCACACTCGACAAGATCCTCTATTCATTGGAAGATATTTATTTATTTTTAACTGTATTTATGTGAAAAATAAATTTATTAATATGTAAATAATATTTATAAAACATAATAATACAAGTTGTTTAAAAAATATTATTTAAATGTTTTTGGATGTAGATTAGTTGGTGATAATGTATATTAAGACACTCCCTGTGATGTGGTTGGTTATATATATATATATATATATATATTATAAAGTTAGACATTAGTTTTGGGACGGAATGTTATTATTCCTATCCAGGTTCCATTATTGTCAATGACACGTTGAAGTTTATTATTAGTAAAATTGTTGAAAGAGCTTGTTGATCGGGCATTGTTCAATGAAAAATGTAGGGTTTACCAAAGGTGCCATGAGAGAGTTGCTACTTGGAAAAATATATAAACTAATAATAAAATGATTATTTTAATAATTAATATAAACCAATAATATATATGAAATTATTTTATGGTATATTTGGTTTTTTGCTTTAAGGTTTAAATATATCTTCTCATATTAGGTTATTGTATTACAATAATTTGGAGTTGGGATTAGTAAAGTTTTATTGTTCAATTAAAAGTGAAATTATTAGTGAAAAAATGAATAAGTAAAATATATATACATTTTATTAAATAAAAAGTAGTGAATATAGCCACAACAAACACTAGTTAAAACCAAAATTAGATTGATTACAAACCAAAGATACCCTTTAAACTAAACTCAATCTGTTGGGCATATAAAAATAATATGAGAAGTACATGACTAAATAAAACAAGAAATGTCCTTCAACCAAGAAAACATGAGTCCAATAGCTTCAAACAACAATTGGGAGGGGGTAGACGTTAGTCGAATCATTATAGTCCTTTGGAGTCATGCCACATCCATTAGCAATAGGCTCGTGATTAGTCACTATGTTTTCCTAGTCATTGTTGTCAAGATCGAGTGGTTGTTCAATATCAAAAATGGCAAGTGAAGGCGTGGGAAACTTCGTTATACTATGCAAGTAAAGGGGATTAATTATGTCTATATTCCATCTTCTCCATGACTGAACAACCATCTCAATGACATGGATTATCGTCGAATCTTTGTGATTATTAGGATCATATTGAGTTAATATTAGAAATAATGGAGCTACCTTGGAGGGGGCATCAATTTCCACCTTTGATATATAATCGCCCAACCTATGGTCAATGTGATGCATCAACATGAATGTCTTTAAATTTCAACGCGGAGATTAAATGTTCTTTATTGTGTTGGTTTTATTTAAGCTTGTAGTGTCATCTTCTTGTCAAATACAACTATTTAATCGTATTATGATTGCACTATTGCTATCTTCAAATTTTGTTGTGCATCTAAACAAAGAATTCAAACAACAAACTCATGCAATCACACATCATAGAACGCAGAGGATTTACCCTAGAATCCCAAATGAGGAAAACCAGCACCAAAGAGGAGGCTTGCTCGACTCCAAAGAATCTCGTGAAACAATGGATTATGAATCAAGCTCATCTAGAGACATGTTATTCCTTTGCCAAAGACTTAGGCTAAAGGAAAGGGTACCACACTTAATCTACTCTTGATACAACTAAGAAAAAATTGGTGTGGAATAGGGATTCTTATTTTCTCTAGATTATGACCAAAGAATCCCAGCAATGGCTTTGTCTTATTTGGAAGAAACACTCACCATCCAAACTAAAGGTGATCTTTTATTATAGACACAACAAGACAAATTTCCTTCTTCCACTCTTGAATCTTGGCTCTAGCAAATGTTATAAAGGCTGGGACAACTTCTCCCTCTTTGCACAAATGTTGGATCTCCTTAGTTGTCAATCAAAAGGATGTGTCCTTCTTTGTTGTTGCATTGTGGGCAACTTCCCAAAACAATCTTCAATGCCTTAATTTACCAACTATCTATGATTCCAAAATGTTGAATTAGCTCAAATAAACATGACTCTTCTACCACTCTTATTGGATGCTTGAGCTCTTTCTTTGTGAGTGGAAATGTGGACTCTTATCTGCAAAAGGAAGGACATCTTTCTTCTTCCCTCACTTTCAGGTCTCTCTTGCATGAACCATAAAAAATGTCATCGTCGAACTCCCTTCTCTATCTATCTCCTCTGTTGTTATCCCTTTTGTAGTCAATCAAAACGCCAAACGACTCAAGAAGTGGTTTTGGAATATTTGTTTTCCTAGAAAGATCATACACATATCTACCATCTCCCTTAATATCAAATGACACGAGAAACCATTACTACTCCTTTCCTGGGTGTTGAGCGCTTCTATGTGCATGAAACAACCTCTATTGGTCTGATGGGTAGTTCTTTTAGCTCTATCAACTTTTTTCTTTTTTGCTTTCCATTGATATATAATTATACAAAGTTTACCTCTAGTTTAGGAATTCCACAAGCATCTACTCAAAACCCTCCTCAATGGTCATTAGATACATAAAGAAACTCACATCCATCAACAAAGTAGGAACAATAAAATAATTCTATATCACCTATTAAAATAGCACAAATCTTTGGGGTCAAGTACACAATTTAGTTCAGTTCAACGACATCAGTTCAATGACATCTCAACCCTTTGCAGGAAATGTGGTATCCCTATATGAAGTACTTTCAATTGCTTAGCCTTTTCATGTATTGAAGCCTACTCCAACCTCTCTAGTTGGTTATTAGAATGCATAACTAACACATGTATACCTATTAGAGGTGGAGATTAGTGCTCATATCCATTGTTTCCTCTAGAGCTCATACCAGGAATGTTTTGGAAAATGGTGCCTTAGCCCCCTTCGATCCCTCTAGATATCCGACAGTGATTCCTCTGCTTACATATATCCTTGAAAGAGTTACAAAGCTTTTCAAAGTTAATCCTTTAGAGAGATAGACAGTTTTATCTAATGTAATAGAGGATAATGAAAGGGAGATAGCCAAGTCATATAGGTGGTGATTTTATTCCACCTCCACCTAATATGCAAGTTGTGATTTAGATATTCGTACACTTTGTCAATTTACTTTATTTGCATAAAATAAAACATGTATTATATCAATCCAGGGTCAGTAGACTTGTGAGGCACAATCACTGTATGTGAGAACTAGCCTCAAAATATAGACTAAGAAAGAAATCCAACCTTGAAAACAATCATCAACTAATTAATGAAATTTAGAACATGCAAACCAATTTAATCTAAAAAATAACAATAAATCAATCTATCATTCTCAATCTTCTATGTATCACAACCTCACTGGTAGAATCTCAGGTTGCAGAGTGAAATTTGCCACAATGGTTTGTGGACTCCCTACAACAATACTCTGTTGATTATGTGAATTTTGCATATTGTAAAGGATTCTATTTAAATACAAGGAAAATCCAAGAAAATTCTAATTTTTTGTATCCAAATTTATCATAGTTCCATTGGTAGGAAAACATGTTTCAAAGTGAAGGTTGTCATGATAGTTACGACTCTTTACAACAATACTGAATTTATGAAAGTTGTGTATTGCAAGAAGATTCAAAATTGACTTAGCTATGATTTGCAAAAGAGAAACCGTTGTAAAATTTGCATTTAAAACTAAGAATGAGAAAATTGTTGAATAGACAAAAGAATAAGATATTTACCAGCAAATGAAGATATAGCTAATCAAAACCTTTGTACATAAATATATAGTTGTAACATATACCATAGCAAGGGGGGCATCCAAGCTTGGCTTATGCACAGACGAAGAAGACTAAATAAAATAAATTAGAATCTTTGTATTAAGCATAAAATCAGTTACACAATGAATTCATAAGTTCTCTCATTCGACATTTTTTTTAAAACCTCGTAGTTTAACATTTTTATACGTAATGAAATGTAACTACTAAGCCTAAAAAGCATCTCTAGAGTAATGACAGATCTTTAACAACCTCCTATCTATGCTGGATCGAGCTCAAGGTGAGCGATTTCCTCCAAAAATCATGAGAAAATCATATTCGTGTACATGTTGTTGTAATTTTCCTTGTGTAGAGCGCATGTTGACCACGCATTGACCAATAAGATTCTGAGCTATTTTTCACACATCAAGAGGACATGATTCATGGTGTGAAGGCTGGGGAAAAAAACCCATGTGTCCATTTCCTCTTACTCGGCCTACAAATATGTTAACCTAGGAGCGATTACTAGAACATAATTTTTCTGGTAAATGACTAATAAAAACTCCAAAATTCAATATTTTTGCTTGTTAAATGAAAAATAGAAAAAAACTAATAATTACCTCTTAATCCTTTATTAATCTGTGACTAAGTGGAAATGGGTACAAAAATTCAAAAAATGGAGGGAAAATGGGTAAAAAGGAGGTCTGCGTGGTGGTTTTTTTACGATAAAATATGAACCCAACATCTCCCCTAGACTTGAACTTTTGCATGTCCCTTATGAAAAATCAAAATTTAAAATTTGCCTTTCTTTTGGTTTCAGAATGCTTATGTAGTGTTTCTCAACTTGTGTCTTTTTTATGATTGCCCTATCTCTTGAGCCTTTCCCTGAGTGATTTTTTCATTTTACTCCTTGAGCTTCTTCAATTATTCTTTTAGCGCCTCATTTTCTCTGACAATCATTGCAGTATTTTTCTAGAGTATCTCATTTTCATCTTTGATGTAACTATCTAGAATTTTCAATTTCCTTATTTCAACTTTGAGTTTCTTTACTTCTTTCTTCTTTTTCTTCAATTTTGATTGTGTCATCAAGGTAGAGAGTGGTATATGATCCTTTGGATTTGTTGTTTCCAATGTTCCTTTGACACTATCCATAGTGGAAGATACTTTTTCAATGATGATGGTTGTCCCTCTTATTTCTCCAAGCTTTCTATATATTCATATAACTCTTGTTGACTATGATCTAGCTCAGGTGGAGATTTCCTTTGAAATTTGGTTCTAGGCTTCTTTGCAATCTTATCAAATCATGGTTGTCTTTTTTCCCTTTTCTCTTTGTCCTTCTCAAGTTTCCTTTTCATAGTTTTTGTCATCTTTAATGGCACTGTGGATTATATTGTGTCTTTACTTGTTTTCTTTTTCTTCTTTTGTTTCACATGTTTGTTTCCTTTCTTTGGTTTTTATAATATTTCTTGTTGCTCGGCTACTTCTTCAGAAATGTTTCTAGATACATGTTCCATGGTATCTTTTGTGGCTTCACCTGTATTTTCAAAACCATTACTTGCTAAGAACTCTGACCATCTTATGCCTTGCTTTGAAAGCTCATGTTTCACAACCAATTTAATGAGGCCACAATGATAAAGGGACCTCTCAACATTCTTGCTTTGTCTTTGAATTGACTTAGCCATTTTAGTAAGGATGTTCAACAAATAGTGTGGCATTTTTAAAAGTTGTTCATTCTTTAAATGCATTAGTAACCTGATGTGATAGAGAAATATTGAGCTAAATTTGCCTTCACATGTGACAAACTTCTAAATAAGAAATGCTAAATCCTTCTAAGGATCTTTGAGCCAGATTCTAGGAACTCTAGAACTCCAGTTCAACCTCCTCCTATTCCTCAACGTGTATGGAATCCAAGCATTTGTTTTTATAGACTTGTTCTTAAACCACTTTTCTCCTCTTTGTGGTACCCAATGATTTCAGACAATAAATTATCGTAGATATGCAGTGTGAGGTTTCCTACTTGGACACATTCTCCATCAAAACTGTGGGCAAATGCCATGGTTACTTCTAGATTATGCCCCTCAAATTTGCCAAAGAAATCAATCCAACCTACCCTCCTTAAGATTTCTTCACATTCTTCATGAAATCCTACCAAGGTAACTTCATGTGGTTCAAATCTCACATCCATTTTGAAAATACTTGTCGTTTTATATTCTATGAAATTTAAACAAAGAGACTTTAGTTCGATAGAATTACCCCTAGTTCCTAAGCGATTTTGCTTAGATTTGAGTCTGCTCAATTCTTGAAATTGTTGGTTGTATTTCTTCAAATTTTGGAAACCATTCTCTTTGTAAAACTTGCTTTGTAGACCCGAAATACTAATTTTATGCTTCCAAAAATTTGGAAAAAAATGTATTACTTATTTGCAATTACCTATATTATATGCTTAATTGCACCCTTAATCTCTTGTTTTTGTATGCCCCTGTCAATTTTAGATCATATGTTTGTGGAAGAAGAACTTTTGTCTCTGTAATTTTCACTTCCAGACTCGAACTTTGTCTTCCTCTGTGCAAATATGTGGCTCAATTGGTGGCTTTGTCTTCAAATTCATGTTCCTCAATACATACAACAATATTTCTTTGAAACCCCTTCAAAATGTCTTCATCACATGATGCAAATGAGGTGGAATTGTCTTATTATTGAATGTCTTTTGTTCTTGTAAAGGGAATAATGCATAGTCAGATTGTCGTTGGGTTACAAAATGGTTTTCTTTTTATTGGTGCTTTATAAGGTAGGAATTGTGGGGTTTAAACATATGGAAAGATATGTAAAAGAATGGGTATATGCTTGGATATGGGAATAAAAGGATGGGTAGTATATAGATAGGTATGGTAGAAATAACAAGTGAGATAGCTTATGGACAAGGTGAAAGATTATGGATGATGTAGTGAAAGAAAAGACTATAAAGGATTTAAAAGTAATTTTTATTTTTATTATATTTTCTAGATAACAAACCAAAAATATAAAACCTTTGTGTACCAGATGCTTGTGCTTATGAATTTGCAGGTGGAATGTTCCTCTGATGGCTGCAAATTCTTTGTATGTTGGTTGGCTATTTTGAATACTTGCTTCTTGAATGTCTGCTCCTTGGATATATGCATGTTGAATGCTTGATATTTAGATGTTTGTTGTAATGTCCTCATTCAACTATTCTGATGATCAATCTTTATGCTAGTTTCAGTCAAAATTTTGTAAAAATAACTTGATTGATAACTCAAAATTAAATCAAATTATTGGATTTTTCCTTGCAGGAATTTAATATTTGAAGAACTAAATTTTTCTAAGAACAGAGAAGACCATGTTGTTGATAATAAAACTTTTGAAATAGTCTCTGGAATTTGATGTCTGAGCTCTTGATGTCTTTCAAATATTATGGACTATTGAAAGATCTAAACAGATCTTGTAATTATTGAAAAAGCAATTCAATGTGAATTGTTGTCTGTCAATCTCCTAGTTTTCAAACAACACTTCGAGTTCAATGGTGCCAGAAACTTGGTTTTCACCACTAAACTCATTTTATTTTTATCTTTACCTCTACACACACACACACACACACACACATATTTCCTGGAAAAATAAATTCAGGATGGAAGAGGAATGGCATCTCGACTTGTTGAGATATAAAAGAAATAAATGCATCGTGATTGATAGGTCTGTTGTAGAGTTTCAACCTATGACCATTGATCACAAATGAAGCTCCTTCATCATCTGTTGTCTTCAATCTTACATAACCATTGTTGAATACTTCTTGGATCTCATATGGTCCTAGCCAATGATTGGCAAATTTTCCATGAAATTTGTATTTGGAGTTGAAGAGCAAAGCCCAATCACCAACTTTGAATAGATTTTTCTTGATGAACTTATCATGCCATCTTGCTCTTTGTTGTTGGATCAGAGTAGTTTGTTGTAAAGCATTCCGTCATATCTCATCAAGCTTATTTAATTGCATTATTCTTTGTTTATGAGCTTCAGTCAAATCCATCCCTAGTTCAGCTGCAATTCTAAAAGTCTTGATTTGAAATTCAATAGGATGCAGAATTTTCTTACCATGCACCAGTTCATAAGGAGTAAAATCAGTGATATTCTTCCATGTTGTTCGGTAAGCTCACAAAGCCTCTGGAAGCCTATATACCTAGTCCTTCCTATGGAGTTGGACTGTCTTTGTCATGATTGCTTCCAAAACTTTGTTTTTATTGTGGATGATAGGGGGTGGACTTATGGTGTTTGATCTTGTATTTTGAACAATTTCCCTCACAAGCTTACAAGTAAATTGTGCTCCTTGGTCAGTAACAATTTCTCTGGGAACTCCAAATCTGACAAAAATGTCTTCAAATAGGAAATTGGATACTGACTCCTCAATTGCTCGTGATAAAGATTTTTCTTCCACCCACTTTGTTACCTAGTCTGTGCAAACCAATATATTTATTTTCCTTTAGATGGGGGAATTCATAGGACCTACAAAATCTAGAGCCCATTTCTCAAAATGCTTTTGTTGTGACTCCCCCACAACAACCCATTTAAAATATCTCATTCAGGAGATATTTTAAGTGGGTTCCCCCTATACTATAAAATTTTACAAGGTACTATAATACTACACGCTCGAAAAGGTATTGGCATAGGGAAATTGTTCCTTTTGTTCTTACAGTCTGGTAGTCATCTCTTTTTACTGCTATCAGCATTTCGAAGTCGATTTATCATTCTCCTTGCTACACTTATCAATTCTTTATCAACATTTAGAGTCTTATTTAGATAAATATCAACACCCATTCTTACTATTGTCTGTTTCGAAGTAATATTTCTTGTGATCAACTTCCAACTCCGATGAATCTAGTCTGACGACTCAAGTTTACAACTCACCCTGTTGATAATCAAGATGTTGTTTCATCATTGGTCAAGATATAAACACGTGGATGTTGAAACATTGTGCGTACATGATGACAACATTATAACTTGGTCGACATCTATTGGTCCACTCTATGCAAAACAAATCTTCATCTATGCGTTTGTTTTTTCTTTTTCGCGAGATAACACTTTTCCCAAGGAAGGGAATATTCTTCAATACCCTTCTCATCAGAGATTTGCAACTTCCCCAATATTTTGAACGTCGATCAATAAGCTCTGACTCCACGCCCCTAACCTTTTTCAAACTTTGACTTTCGGCATGGGAATCGAGATAAGAAAAGGAATATTCTTCAATGCTCTTGCTTCAGAGTGTGAATAAAAGGGTCAATTGTTTCACTCCGAGATAATTAACTCGGAAAGACTCATACATAATCCTTTGTGTTCCTAATCTTTCGACATGAAAATCAATATAAGAAATGGAATATTCTTCGATGCTTTCGCTTCGGAGTATAAATAAAAAGATGAACTATGTCACTCTGAAAGACTTATGTAACCATTCACACTCCCAATCTTTTGGTACAAAATTCAATATTAAAAGGGAATGTTCTTCGATGCTCTAGCATTGGAGTGTGAATACAACAATAATGTTTTTCACTCAGAAAGAAACGGCTCCAAAGGCTTACATAAATGTTTGCACCCTTAACCTTTCAGCATTCAAATCAAAGCTAGGAATGGAATATCCTTCGATACCTCTGTATCAGAGCACAAATTACTTTGTTAGTGTTCCTCCTCTGATAGCAACAACTCTAAAAGACCATAGTTTAAAATTTCACCCCTTTCACTATGATACACAGATTTGGTCAATCTGGGCTTTGGTTTTGAATTGGTCATAGTACGCATATCATTCAATTTGTGGACTAGGGTAATTAAATGCCTATATTACGATCCCTAAACCCTCATTGAGATCATATATGTTCGTCATACGCTAAGTAATCGCTCTATTTGTGATTGATCAGCTCCGTAATGCCATGGAAACATCATTTTCGCTATAATGAGAGATTTCCTGTTATTTTGAATTACATTGTTGAATCATGTTTCGTTATTCATGCAACTGATGATTTATCTGTTAATTGCAGGATATAAAGAACAAGTTATGGCGAGTCAAACAACCCAGAGATCTAAGAATTTGGCGCCTTCTGCTTCAACTTATGTTCCTAAATCTTCTGCCAGCCATGTAGAGGTTTTAGTGATGGACACAACTTATCATACCAAAGAATATCATTCCCTGAGATATGACGAGATATACATAATTTTAAATATTGGAGACTTCCTCCTGAAGATGAAGACCTCAAAGCATACCAGAACATCCAAAACAATGGGATTCACTTGGTAGTTGCACGACCTGCATTATTCCCTTACAAAAAAGCAACCCACTGGTGTTTCAGTGGTTTGACCCTAGCACTACCACAATTTTGAATAAATTTGGGCGACAAATAACATTTTTGTGGCACGAAGACGTTAGTGTAAGATATCACCTTCCTAGACCTATGTGCTCCCTCAATGAGCCATTCCTAAAGGGATTTGCTCAAAATAACAAAGGCTCATACAAATCAATGAAGAACTAGTGGGTAGACGAGGATAAAATTTTCAAGCAAGGGCAAAATCTTATCCCCACACAAGAGTTCAAGGCACCATACAAAATGTTGGGAACCATGTTGAACCAATTATATGGCGAAGAAAAGTGCACACATTTTCAAATAGATTGGCTACTCATGGTCCATACCATTGTGAAGATAGGACAAGTGTTCAACTGGGCAGAGATATTGATGTTCAACATATGTCTCAATGTGAAAAATGTACCAAGTGTGAAAAATCCTTGTTTCTACATGTTAGCTTATTTAATTGATGCCATTTAATCCTCAACTCCATTTCCCAACCTTGGATGGAATTGGGATCTAGATCAACCTCATGTCCATGTGTATTGTTCTGAGTTGTGGGACATAAAGTACAAGAGATATTTCTATGACATTTGTAATCAATTCCTCTCCCATCTTCACACTATTATTTTTGGGTTTCCAAGGTATGGAATTTCAAGTGAAGCTAGAGCAGGGATGAAAGGGATAGTTGATTGGTACCTAGGAAAATAGTGTACCTATGTTATAGTACATGGCACTATAGGAGCCCCTCATCTTTTGCCATACTTTATTCCAAATTTCCTTTTAATGAGAGAAATAGCCTACCATACCATAAGAGCAAGGGTCACTTCCTTTATCATGAACAATAGTAAAAAATTGTGGCCCTCATTTCATGTGCACATAGGGAACTATAGTCTATTAAATGGAAAACATGCTAGAAAAGAAGCAGAGGCTCTACAAGATTTATGTTTATGCATGGGAAGTGCAAAAGAACATGACCCACATGCGATGGTAGCGAGTCATGTTAGATCTATGGGTCTTAATAATTTTAATATTCATGTGGTAGATTTTGATGAAGACTGGTTCAAAGGAGTTTTGTTTTAAGAGGAGGTATTACATAAATTTCTTAATGATGCTGCCAGGAAAGAGCTCCAAGTTGAACAAGAAGAAATGAATAAGTTTCATCAAAACCAGTTTCTAAGATTGTTGCAAGAGGATCAAAATAAATTAATCACCAAAGAGCAAGAGAAAATCAAGAAAGCTAAGGAATTGGAGCAGAAGAGGTTGAAAGTTGATGTAGAGTATCAAAAAAGACAAGTCGAGGCAAGAAGTTAAAAGGCAAGTTGAAGAAGCCAAGGCATTGAGAAAAGAAAGTTAAAAAGTAGTAGCCGAAGTAGAGGCCAAAAGACTCGTTGAAGAAGCTGAGGC
Source organism: Picea glauca (assembly GCA_000966675.3). NCBI lineage: Eukaryota > Viridiplantae > Streptophyta > Pinopsida > Pinales > Pinaceae > Picea > Picea glauca. Next base: position 359,736 of record JZKD02S1676573.1, read on the forward strand.
CCAGAAAAGAGAAAATGAAAGAGCAACGACTAAGGCGGAAGCTAAAAGAAAGGCATATGAGCAATTGAAGCAATAGAAGCAATAGAAGCAAAAGGAATTAAGCGAATCACTATGAAACCCATCAACTCCTAATCTAGTCATAGTGAACATTTCGCCCCATGAATACACCCCCTTTAATGGTGTGCCAGGCAATACCACCTTTTCTTCACAAATTTCGAGTTTTGGAAGTGTTGTCGTGGTTGTCGAAGCTTTTTACTATGATGACAAGATGAAGAGCATTGAAAAAATGTCGAACAAAAGGAAAAGGGGAGAGTCTGCTAAGTCCAGGTCATCTAGAGGAAGAGTTGTGGAATGGAAAGTTGGGCTTGAACCAGAGGAAAATGCTATAAAAGTAACTTCTTCTCTCCATGCATTTAAATAATTAAATGCTTCATTGGTTCTTGAGGTTACCACTGCCTTATGTGCAGCCCGAACCAGAATCACCGAGGTAGAAACAGAGATGAAAAGATAGAAGGATAACATCTCTGTAGAATTCTTAAAAGCTATCAAGCAAAAGGAAAACAACATAAAGAAGAAATTGTAGAGATTGTGCAAGCTGTAAGGGATAAGTTGACTTCA
>JZKD02S1676574.1:46418-63238 GCA_000966675.3 Picea glauca
CATCACTTCATGGTTTTTTTGGTCATTTTCCTCAATGTCACTCTCTATTTATGTCCTCTAAATTACATCTCAACTAAGGAAATTTTGTGTCTAGGGTCATCTATGTCATTTCTAAGGCACAACACGCTTTCTACAAACAAAACTATTACAAAACATGTCTCTGCTTAAATAGCACCATGTCAACACATAGGTTAACGAGCATTTCTAGATCAAGAATAAGTTTACTATAAGGGTTCTAATCCAAAATATATATTACTACTCCTTAAGTATTTTTTTCAAACAAAGTTCATTCATAGGGAAAATCCTTCTTAGTGAACAAAGTAATTGTTAGAACAATTAATGCATTTCAAGATGTGTGCTCATATTTAGAAATCTTACCCCTCTTACAAGGGACTCATGCATAATAATCCATGACACTCTATTAGAATCTCTACTACCAATAAAACATTTGGGATAAAGCACTAACCATCCTCACAAGAACACCCTTTCTTCACAAAAAAAGTTCCTACTAGACAACATCAACCCCTCTCATGGGTACACTTTGCATGTTTCATTCTTATTCAACTAGATTTAGTTAAGGTGTTGGACACTAGTCACCCGATGTGATATAATCATCACCCACAATATATAATATACAAGAATTATGCATGGTAACCATCACTAGTCTCTACTCATACTATAATAACACCAAGACAACCTATAACTCACTGACCTCCTCATGAAGTTAATCATTTCATAACTCACAACAAATTGTTGTCACTCTTGCAATATACATCCATCTTTTTCTCTGAGCAATGTTGATATGGGGTACTCCAGGTACACGAACTAGGCCCACTTAGGCCATGTCCCTCAATGCCACTAAAACATCATACTTATGACTACGCTTTTCTTGAGATTATGATTGAATATGACCTTCCACTTTACCATGCATCCAAACACATATGAAAACCATATTTTACTAACATTCCCTTCTATGTTTCAAAGTATATATTGTAAATTCTTAGTGATAAATGTTTGTGTAAAAAGAAAATAAATCATTAAGAACTTTATAGTAAAGTGAAAACCCTTATTCGTTGTTATTTACAACACTTGTATATATATATACCTCCTTGGAATTTCAAATTTCTCATTATTAAATGATTCTACCTAGGATTTTTTTCCACATTACTCATTTCTCATATTATGTATATGTCAATAAAATAACATTTCATATATATATTTTAAATAATTAAAAAATATTAATATTATATATACTAATAAAGGATTAAGAGAAAAATATTGTTTCTTTTTAATGATGGGAATAACCCAAGAGTATATCTAGCATCTTGCAATCGAGATATACTAAAAACTTGTGATTTAGCAAGGGTTTAGGCATTCCAAAGTTTATTTGGGTGGACCTCTATCCCAGGGTCGTCTACCCTTCTAACCCTATCACAACAAGTTAACATGTACAAACTCTACCCTCTCTAGATTTGAACCTATATCCTTCTAGAAAAAAACATTTATATTTAACCATTAAACCTACTCAAATTGTACATAAAAAAATATTATTTACAAACAAAACATTTTCACTTAATTGAACAACTTCGCTTCAACATATTAAAAACTAATTATTTTATGTTTACATAAAAATCTATATACATATATAAATTAGGCATTATACTATTTTATTCTCATATATGTATATGAAAATAAAATATTATAATGCCTAACTTATATATGGACCCCTACGCAAACATAAAACAATTAGCTTTTATATATATATATATATCACTTCCTAATTTGCCAAAAAGAAGAGGCTTAATGTGACATTGACTTCAATCATGGTAAGAGGATTGTCACTTTCGGCTATTCAACTCATACTCCACAAAGATATAGATTATTTGGCTTTTAATAATGACTCGGTGAGTCACATCTTTCATTTTTTTTAATTTTTTTTCATATTTTTAATCTTATTTTATAAAAATATCTAGTAAGTCTAAGTTTCATTTTTCTCAATATTTCATTTTGTATAATAATACACTAGTTTTCTTAATAATATTTTTTTATTCCGTATCATATAAATACAATATTGTATTGGACCTTTTACTCTTTCCATGTACCTTTTACTCTTTCCATGTGCCCATGCACATTTGTTAAATGGAAACAATCTCTTTTTTTTAATCATTAATTTATTTTTATTATAATTTTTTTAAAGATTAATCAATATCACATGTAATCATTTTTACATATATTATAATGACATCGTCTATTAATATGAAACACCTATTGTATATACATGAAAATCAACAATCATAATGGATTTATATAAGTCAATGGATTTATATAAGTAAATTAAAACATAGAGAAAGTTAAATTTGCATTTGAACACATTTGTTAGGATATTTAGATATTTAGGACTTAATTAAAATCAATTTGGTGTAATGTGTTTTTAGGTAAAAGTGTGTTTTTTTAGTACACATTTGTAGTTATGTAATCTAATGGTCACGATATGTTCTAAACATAAAGTGATTCGACGGTTCAAATTATACTCAATAATAATGTTTATATTGATACATGGTTTAGCACCCAATTGGTCCATGGTATCTAATTAAAGAGCATACAGGGTCATTTTCTAAAGATTGATTGTGAAAAAATCTTATGTACAAATTTTTTATCCATTAATAAATTGTCTCAAATGGCCACATTGGTTGGGGCTATAGACTACTCCCGTTTTTAGGGTTTCAACCATGTAATACATTGGTATAATGATCTTTGATCTGGTTGAGTGAGTGGTTTCTTAAGGTGTCCGTCTTGTGTGGAAATACCCTATTTTTTCAAACATGGTATCAGAGCCCATATGAAAACTCGCTCTTGTTTTTTTATCTAGATCCTAAACCTGCATCGCTACATGCATCAAAATATTTCTAGGTTCTACTCTTTATGTATATTTTTGGGATGAGTGGGTTTTTCCATTACATCTACAACAACACTTTCAATTGGAAATGCTTTTTGTTTCATTTGAAAATGTTTTTGTTTTCTTAGATACATTTTTTTGTTAGATCCATAGGTATAAAGTTTTATTAAGCATTTAAAAAAAGTCAGTGGGTTAATTTTTTGATTTTTCTATTTTATTCCTAGGTTGGTAGCCTTTCCAATCTACATATGTTTTTTGTCGTGTGTTTTGTGTGATATCAACAAATCAAAAACATAGTAGAAAGTGTTTTTTTTTCTATATATGCTCTTTACTCAACATTTTATGCGAGCTCAACAAATCAAAAACAGAAAGAAAACTTGCATTTTCTAAGCAAGCTAATCAAGTTTTAACCCCATTATTGTTAAATTTTGATTATTTTTTCTTAAATTTTGCTTGTTTTTTTATGTAGTTGTGTTGAGGTTTTTTGCAAGTGAAAAAAAAACGTTTTGGGGGTAAGCACACACTTCAAGGCAAAGAGAGAAAAAAAACTATTCATCCTTCATAACATTTGATATATATTTTGCATTAACTCATTTGGTTGAAAGTTACTTTATTATACCTGTCTCTCTGGCATGATATATAGTGATTGGTCCCCAATCAAATTTAATTGACTTTAGATTAATTTTTTTATTTTGTAATTTTTTCATTATGTTATACATATATCGCGTATTAAATTGATCTTTTGAAAAATAAAAAATAAATTATTTTTGAAATTTTGAAATTTAATATTTCTAATTTCTAATTGGTAGAGTACTTAGATTTGACAAATTTCCTCTGGTTTGCAAAATTTGTCAGATAAAAAATTTAATTTTAAAATATAAAATTTGTAAAATATGTTATAAGTCCATGTATCCCTTTAGCAGTGACAGGAATGTACTTTGTCCTTAGGATTTAGATAAACATGATTATGTTTTATGTCTATTTTAAGTTGTGAATGTATGTGAATGGGTTAATGATTAAGCATTAAGTTGGGTTAGTTGGGGAAGCGTTTTGGTGATAAGTTGTCGTTGGAGTTTCTAATACATATGCATTCAGCTTCATTCCAGAGCCCAGCGCTAGAGTTTCTAATACATCTACGTTCAATTTCTTAAAAAATATAGAGAGAAACAAGGGGCACCTATTGTTGTGAAAGTTGATGGCTTGGATTCTAGGAAAGGAGTTATTGTTTCAAGGACCCCAGAAGAAGCATATGGTGAAATTGGTAGCATGTTTGTAAAGGGGAGTTTTGGTTCAGTTGGTTGTCAGATTATTGTAGACGTTTCCTTGGAGGAGAGGAAGATTCATTCTTTTTTCTCTTGTTGATGATGAAAATGTTCTTCCTCTAGCTTCAACACATGATCATAAACATGTGGGTGAAGGAGATATAGGTCCAAATATAGGAGGAATGGAGCATATTCACTAGCTCCCATCTTGACAAAGGAACTTGAGTCGGTGGTGATGAAACCAATTATTCTTCCAACCATGAAGGGAATGGAGGAAAAAATTTGTAAGCTTCTATGTTGGATTAATAATATATTCTAAATTTTGTTTACTAAAACTTCTTGAGTACAATGTTATATTTGGAGATCCTAAATGTCAGGTTTTAATGGTTCACTTGGTATCAAATTTGGTTTAAATTTAATTTGCTACTTGTAAGGGATGATTGAGTAGGGTAAAATTGGATTGGTAAAAAAACATTTCCTTGGTTTTTGTCCTTGTAAGTAAAGGATACCTTGGAGACTATAAAAGAGGCACTATTATAAAGAACCTTCAGGAATCTCTACTCTTTTTCTTTTCTTGACTAATGTTGGTTCACAACTTAGAAATTGAATTTATGCATTCACAACTTGTTCTGCACAAGGAGCGTCTACCACAAACTCCAAATCTACAACTTCAACAATTGTCATGGACTAGAAGAAGGTTTTGGTGCCAATAGGATTTGGCATAGAGGAAATGGATGTTATTATCATAGCCGATATTTTGAGAAGAGTGGTTGCACACTTGATTGCATCCTTTGTGACGCGAAATCTCTAATTTAGTGTTCTATACTACCTCACATCCTTCTTAGGGATATTACAAAACCATTAGATATACTTTAACATGGGAGGATCATGATCACAACATTTTCCCATTCTCTTCTTCCACGGATTTGGTGGAAAGTAAAATTATTGTTTTCTTCTATGATTTGAGCATTCTATGGAAGGCTTCATGTAGTTACAATGTAGATCACTCTCCATTGTGTTGTGAATTTGGTTCAACACTCATGAGGTGCCCCCCCCCCCTCTACTCCTACTCCTTTACATGGCTATTGCAATCGACCCCAACTAGGGTGTGTCTTTCCTTTCTCGACTCTTTGTACCTAGACATGACCTCCTTCATGGGCATAACCCTTTTCCTTTCTTAGCTTAAGCTTGTTGGGCACGGCCCTATAATTTATGGCCACCGTCTCTTGGGTACATCCTATGGGCTTGGGATTTGGGATTCAACTTGACACTTGTGTTTGGTGCAAGGTGCAAGGGAAATGCAGAGATGAAAAGTATGCCCATTCAAGGAAATGTTATAACATGATTTTAATGGGGCTACATTCATGGATAACTAGTCAACATTTCAAAAGTACTTTAGTGATGAAGCAAAAGATGGATTTTCTATTTTAAGGATCGCACTCTAGGTAACTCGACTAGCTCTCAAAACTTGCATAAAACTCTTCCTTCAACACAACCATACACGAAGAGCCCATTTCTCTACAAAATAATGCCTTAGGGAGTTTGGTATGGCCAACTATATTTTTATAGAAAGAGATCCAACTTCAACTTATGGGAGTCTTGAAAATGATTTGGAAACAATGACAATGTTGACCCCAACTCCATGGCTCTCGTCAACACCATGTCCCTCACAACATCATGGTATATCCCATGCATTTCCCTTCAACAACATATTAGCTCTAGAAAAGAATCACAACTAGCTTACTAATTAACCAACAATAATCCCCAACCTATCTTTGGCTCACACTAGCCTCATGCTCTTGGGTTCTCCTTCAAGTGTAAGCATATCAACGATGGATTCTCGCACAAGATCTATCTCAACTAGTAGAGGAATAATCCATTAAGGTTCATGGCTAAACAACATAATGGAAGAATGAGTGAATCCCTTCGGCTCCCAAAAAACTTACATGATATGTACTCTCCCTTTCATGGAGAGTACATGCCTTCTCTAGAAGATTGGGAAGATAATCAAAGGACACATAAATCAAAGTGTATGGAGAAATTAGGGAAAGAAAATTAGCAGAAAAAACATAATAATATTTTTGACAAGGCCCACCATATGTCCCATATTGTTTCTTCATTACCCCCATGGTGGTCCTAGGATGTTATTGACTCCCAAGTGCACTTTAATTTATTAATATCATGCAATAATTCCAATTTAATTCAAGTAGTAATATGCTTACCATACTTACCACATGATTACCATACCCACTTCACAAGGCCACACCATCTTGCACATTTAATGTCTTTCCATATCATGACATGCCTTGGCCTTTTATTGTGCACTTGATGAATTAATAACCAACTTAATTTCCATGGGTCCATACTTGGGGTATTACAATAGAAAGAAAAAAATTGAGTATTACAATGAAAACCAACTTTCTATTAAAAATCATTGGTGAAAAAACATTGTGATGTACATACCAATACATAGTTGCTAGAATTATGTAGCTTATATCTGAGAAGAGATGTGATGCCTAYGCTCATTCRCAAAAATCCCTTAAATAGAAGTGGAGAACTCCTTCTATCACAATATGATTTAAAAACCCAAGTGTGCTCAAACCCTAATGTATAAATCTTAAACCTACAAGCCGAGGTGGTGAAASAAAGGCRAGCCCCAAAATGTTGAGTTGTAATGTCACCTTATTGGGCCATAACATTTTCATACAAATTRTAATTCCTTAATGTGATACCTTGCTCTAAAGGTCTTGACAAGCTCTACACTTGAAATTAGGTTCATTAGAAATTGCTTCTTCTAGATATTTCTCTTTGAGAATAGGTTTGGCTTGTTCCTCTTTGATAATTGGGTCTTTTTATTCCTCTTTGACAATTGGTTCTTCTCATTGCTCACTTATCTCTTCCTTCAACTTTTGTTTTAACAATGTTTGTTTTCTTGGGAGTCTATATTGATATCATTTATTATTGTTAAGTTTTACTTAGTCTTAGTTATTAATCCTTAAAATTATTTATCTACCTCTATAGGGTATTCAATACCCTTTCTTATGTCATGTTAAAAAATGCATTAGTGGTCTTGTAATGAGACAACCTTCATGTCAAAATGATGTTCTCATATCCACTTACTCTATCATTGTTAAAATCATTTCTCTATCTAATTGTGCAAATGGTATTAATTTTCTCTCTATTGATGCAAACTCTTCTTTGGTCTTTTGGTTTGCATCAAAAAAACTATTTCCATCATTTATGAGGCCAAAAAATGCTAAGAATTCAAAAGTTAAACTAAAATTTCAAAAAATGCAAACTTTTCTTTAGTCTCATGGCTTGCATTAAAAGAACTATTTCCATCCTTATGATGCCAAAAAATGGTAAGAATTCAAAAGTTAAACTAAAATTTCAAAAAGGGTCAAAATTGGGATTTTTCTGAGATGGCCTAGTAATGACCACTTGGCCCAATAGGTTAGATGTGTTTTCAGTTATAAAGTACATTTCCACTTAATGCATAATAATGAGAGAATAATGGAATGAATAACCTAATTCATAATTAAAAACATTATATATTTTTTAAGTTTTCATGATCACATGTATTCTTTATGATGATACATAATAATTATATTTGGACTAATATGGAAAAGTGGTGAGCTTATAAAAATACGCACGGATGGAATATTTCTTCATCATGAGTATTTATTTCCTCTTCACCACTTCAACATTATTCATTATATTTCATATTCATTTTACACATCTTTTAATATCTTTACGGTAACATCACCACATGGTGCCAAAAAAAAACATATAAAAATCAAAGTAAAGCGTGTGCCTCACTTATTTTAAACATATAAAAATCAAAGTAAAGCATGTGCCCCACTTATTTCATTAAAAATCAAAGTAAAGCATGTGCCCCACTTATTTCATTAAAAATCAAAGTAAAGCATGTGCCCCACTTATATCCCATGAAGTACGTGATATCTTATCTTATGCTATAAGATTCCCATCATATAGCATACTTAAGATGTCCATTATTCTCTAGTTGGGCTTAGCTATAATATATACCATACTCCCATTATTCTTTAGTTAGGCCTTGGCAGTTAGCTATAATAGTAATATGTACTAGTATATGTTTGTAATGCCTTGGCAGTTAGCTATAATAGATATGTTTATAATATTTATAAGACTTGTATTTTTACAAGTAATTTTATTTGATTTAATACATGTTAAAACAATTACGTTGTAAAAATGTATATATACTCTAATCCAATATATTTGAAGATATTTGAAGGGTCAAAATTAATGTACTACTAAAATTCGATTTAGAATGATGATTATTAGGATAATTTTATTTTATTTTCCTCAAATTTCATATGAGAATCTGTATTTTTCTTGACTTTCAATTAAGAAATGAATGTTTATTTACACCATGCCTCGCTTATGTTATACATTCATAACATAATTTTGAGTATCCACATACCGAAATTCCACATTCCACATTTTAATTTGCATGTTGAAACAAATCATATAACTATCATTATCATGAACTTATAATAGTAAAAATAATATTATGCAACACATAAATAGGTTAAGATGCACACATCGCAAATGTATATATCACTCTAACTGAGCCCAAATAGATACTAAGGAATGAATTACTAAGATGATTAAAATCAAATTTATTTCTTCCTAAGACCAAATATGGGGTGTTACATATGACATAAATCTTGACTTCATTGTTACATATTGGACATTGGTCATAGGTAAACAAGTTTTAAACATTCACAAAAAATCCAGGGTGGACAAATTTGTGTCATCTAGGCCATCTATGTGTTCCTTTAAGTGAGCATGAGAAAATGGTATAGGAGGAACATTATAATGGGGTGGAAAGGCATTTCAGTGTGGAAAATCAATGGCAGTTTTGCATAAGTGCTTCTACCAACAAAATCTCTAACAATATGTCAACAAATATATCAGATCATGTATTTCTTTCACCATCACTAAACATTTGATCAAAAAGTGATGATTTTAAAAACCTGTGCTCACTTGAGATGAGCCTTGGGAGTAAGTGTCCATGGATTTTATGTCACCATATACACTCAACCAAGCATGGAATGATTGTGTTTTTGTAGTTGTTTACTAGTTCTCTAAGATGGCAATTTTGGCACCCTGCAATAATAGTGTCACAATAGAAGCCATTGCTAAGCTCTTCTTTGATCATGTTTGAGTTCATTTTGGGTTGTCAAAGACCATTGTTTCTGAAAGGAAAAGTTATTAAGTATCTTTTGGTCCAACCCTTGGTCCATGATCATAACAAATTGACCAAATCGATTGTTTTCCATCCCTATAATAATGGATAGATAAAGGTAGTCAATGGGATGGTTGTACATATCCTTAGAATGTACAAATCCAAGCATCCATGTACATGGGATGAAATGATTTCTTATGTTCAACACTATGACAATATAACTCTTCATAGTTCTACTAGTCACGACCTCGTTTAGGTGTGCCTATGGTTCCAACCATTAACCCCAATTGATTTATATTTTCCCATTGCATCATCGTAAGAAGACTCTTCTCATGCTTAGAATGAGGAACACAAATAAATGAATTTTGTTAACAAATGTAGCACATCTAACAATACGTTTCACAATATTCTATATAAATCCAACACCAAATACAAGTACCAAAACAAATTGCATTGATTTCCACACAAGTTTCATGTTGGTGACAAGGTATGGTTGCACTTGCGAAAAGAGAGACTTAGAAGCCCCCATGGGAAGCTTATACCACTTCAACATGGCCCTTACACCACAAGCATGATTGTGGGTGAGAATGATTTTGAATTGAATCTCACACCCTTCTTCACATTACACCTTTCCTTTAATGTAAAGCTACTTTGAACACACATTCTACCTCTTTCGGAAACCTTGTAGCAGATGAAGCACTTGACCCATATAAAGATCAGCCCTCAGTGCATTGAGTAGGCTAAAATGGACCAAATCACAGACACAAATATAAATAACGTTCACCATCAGAACATAATTTTATCAAGTTGTCAAAGTAGGGAAACTATTTCGCCAAGGAAAATGGTTTACCATGAACTAGATCCAACACACGTTTTCCCATCTAATGCAGGAACTTGATACAATGTGAACCATGGATTCTCAATGAGGGATGACTAATCCAGGAGGCCATTTGAGTCTATCACCATCTAAAAAGTGGTCATAAACTTTCAACACATTTTTTGGGGCCTTCCCATGCATTTTTGGCAATGGCCTACCAAACATGCACATAATAAGATTTTTAATGGTCCAAATAACACCTCAAAAAAACTTGTATGTGAATTTTATGGCTCCAAGAAGTTAATGTACCAACTAAGCTCCCTCCAGCCCGTACTCCTTTCACCACCTCAACTCCTATGGTTATGGTTTTAAGATTTTAGTATTTTTTCCTCTTAGGATTTTGGAACTATCATAAAATGTAGTTTTGGTCTCTTGTCATGGGCTTCTTTTGAATGAGCTTAGTCATCACATCTCTTCTCAGAGATACACTACTACCATTCTAGCTATTTGTATTATCATGTACATCGAAATGTTTTTCACCATTTGATTCATTAATAGAATTTAATTTTCATTTTAATACTATGATTTCAATTATGTATCCTATGTTATCTCTAAAGTATTATATACTTTCATTTCATTCTAAATCCAATCTAGTTCACCAATATTCTTCGTCATTCACACAATTCATATTCGATATAAAATTAGACACAAACAATTATCTTTGATCATAATGTGTGTCCAAAACATTGACTACAATGGAGCAGGTCATCTCCCCATTGTAGACCTCTATTGCAAATTCCACCCCCGAGCCTTATTATGAGTGCACAAGAACAAAGAAACACCTATAATTTATATCTCTCACTCAACCCATCATACTCTACACATGACTCAATGAAAATTAGATAGCTATCATGAATATTCTTGATGTAGAGACCTCCAAGCATCTCAATGAGCATTCAAATAACACAAGATAAGGGTGTACATGCCACTATCTTTGCCCAACCCCTTTACTCACTACAATGATGGGTTTTTTCTCATTAACCAATCACCAGACCATCTATCTTACTATGGGTTTGCACAAGCTTATAAACTTATGGTTCTAAGTGTACATAATTCGAATTTGGGTGAGAATGAAATGAAGACACACACCATATGCATAAAAGAACACAATATAGTATTGTAGATGTGACATACTCAAACCCACTTCCATTGGCCATTGGGGCATTTCGTTAAAAATTACCTTCTCTTTCAATTGGAATTTACTAGCTATGAGTCCACATCATTATCCCAGAGAATTATAGTCAATTTAAATATGAAATACAAATGCATAATTCATATTATTTAGAATTGTAGTGGAAATTAAACATGCATTCACAACAATTGCCCACGTTGCTACAACAAAGATTTAAGTAGATGCATGATTTACATAAGGATTCTCACTCAATCACACAATTAATCATTCTAACACATATTTCTTATATTATCTTATGATTACATGGAATAACATAGCAAAATGTAGATAAAAGAATTCTACATAGAGATAATTGCAGTTCCTTCTTGGTTCTATCATCGTCATTGATACCCACAAAATTATTTTCTTATAATTGGCATGGTTGAATCTTACTTTACATAATAGAGGTTGAATTGAGTGTTTTACAACTTGAATGGATGGTTGTAACAACCTTTAACTTTGCATACATTTACCTTCTATACAACCCACAAAACTTTTCCAAAACACGATCATAATCATATTGACATTTACTAATTGAGAGACTTAATCTTCACACAAAAACAACCACACGAATCTCAATATATAAGTAATAACGGAAAAAGTTACTTATCTAATAGTGAAGCATATGGGGAAAATAGATCCATATGAGTGTTTTTACTCTTATCCATAAACACTGGCTTATGTATGTTCCATCCCCAAGATGGGTAATCCATCAACAAGAGTGAATTTGGTAGCTAAATCTCTCATTCACAGTCCCAACCTAGTCTAAAACTTAAATGTGATTTTTTTTTTAAGGATAGAGCTTTAGGCAACTCAACTAGCTCTCAAACATTGCATAAACGTCTTCCTTCTAGCACAGCCTTACACTGACACCCAATTTCTCTACAAAATAATGCTTATAGGAGTTTAGTATGGCCAACTATATTTTTATAGTAAGAGATCCAACTTCAACTTATGGAAGTCTTGACAATGGTTTGGAAACAAGGACAATATTGAACCCAACACCATGTCCCTCACAACAACATGGTACATCCCATGCATTTCCCTTCAACAACATACTAGCTGTAGGAAAAGAATCCTAGCTATCTTACTAATTAACCAACAATAATCTCCACCTTGTCTCTGGATCACATTAGCCTCATGCTCATGGATTCTCCTTCAATTATAAGCATAGAAACCATGGCTTCTCACACAATATCTCCCTCAACTAGTAGAGGAATAATCCATGAAGGGTCAGGGCTAAACAACATAATAGAAGAATGAGTGAATCCCTTCAACTCCCAAGAAGTTACACAAGATGTACTCTCCCTTGCATAGAGAGTACATGCCTTCTCTAGAAGCATGGGAAGATAATCAAAGGACACATAAGTCAAAGGGTAGGGAGAAATTAGGGAAAGACACTTTGCAACAAAAATATAACAATATTTTTGTATAGGGCCCCACCATGCATCCCCTCTTATTGCATCATTCCCTCGTGGTGGTCCTAGGATGTTATTGACCCCCAAGCGAACTTTAGCTTATTAATATTATGCAATAATTCCAATTTAATTCAAGTGGTAATATACTTACCATACTTACCACATGATTACCATACCTGCTTCACAAGGTCACACCATCTTGCATGTTTAGTGTCTTTCCATCTCATGACGGGCCTTGTCCTTTTCCTGTGCACTTGATGAATTAATACCCAAAAAAAATTCCATAGGTCCATACTTGGGGTATTACACTAGAAAGAAAAAAATAGAGTATTACTATGAAAACCAACTTTCTATTAAAAATCAATGGTGAAAAATTGTTGTGATGCACATAATAATACATAGTGGCTAGAATGGTGTAGCTTATATCTAAGAAGAGATGTGATTTCTATGCTCATTTGCAAAAATACCTTAACTAGAAGGGGAGAACTTTTTGTATTACAATATGATTAAAAAACCCCAAGTGTGCTAAAACCCTAATGTTGAAATCCTAAATGTAGCAGCCGAGGTGATGAAATAAAGTGTTGATATTATGGTAGTTGCATGAGGTATTTACCTCCACGTGTAAACCTGACGAGAATAGAATATTTCAGGAAGCAAGAAGAAACCCTAATTAGTTGGATAATAACCCTAGAAGACAAGTCGGCTCAATAGGATAACTTGTATTAGGTTATTAGCCTCCAAGAGAAGAAGTCGGCTAAAGGAAATATTATATACTAAGTAAATAGGCACCCATAACGAGAAGTCGGCCCAGGTAGTTTACTATTTTTAGTATAAATATAGGAGGCCAGTCTTCATTCTGGCAAGCATTCTCAGAACTGCAGAAGCAACACTTGTGCACACTGCAGTTGGCAAGTTTGTGTGCAAGTTTGGAGGAGAGATGTCGTTGCACTTGTTGCAGCTAGCAGATTTCAGTTTTGGCCTGGACTCTCTCTTGGTTATGTTTTGGACTCTCTGATCAGCTCTTGTTACTCATATTTGGTGCGCTATCCTTGGAGATAGGTGTGCTATCTTGTTTGGCTATCTAGCCTAGGGTTTTCTTCCGGAATGATTCTATGTCAAGGTTAAGGTGCTCGGGGTGGCTCTCGGGGGTGGCTTCGGCCTATGGTTGGGTGACAATAATGATATTGTTTATGGTTAAACGAGCACATCCATTATATTCTAACAGGTTATGGACCCACACCTCCTTCATTCATTCTAACCACTAGAAGGGAGCATAGCCATAAGGATACTAAGCTCGTTGAAGAACCGTCGCTAGGGTTTCCAGCAGGAGCAGATACTAAAGCACTGACACTAGGGTTTCTAGCAGGAGTAGTTACTAAAGCTCTGCCACTAGGGTTACTAACAGGTGCAGTTGCAAAAACCCTAGCCCTCTTGTTGAGGCACCTTAAGTGAAGGGATTGACCTAATTTCCGGATAGACTAGTGCGCCCTAGCCTAACGCATCTCCTGGTACTCTCAGTAAGCTAAGACATAAAGTTTGAGTTTTTGGTCAAATCTAGGGTTGACCAAGTCAAGGCAACCATGAATTACTCTATGAAGTCAGAAAACAAGTTAGATGGGGCTTATAAATTCATAGCATGGAAGAAAAGGATTGATCTCATCCTTGCCAAGAATAAATTGTTGGATATCGTGAAAGGAAAGATTGTGGAACCAAAGTTTTAAGAAGGAAAAGAAAAGGAACCACAGAACGTTGCAGTTATGGAGAAGTTCAAAGACAATGACATCAATGCCATGAGTATCATAGTGGATTCTATAAAAGACCACTTGATACCCTACATCTCCCATATTGATTCGTTTAAGAAGATGTAGGATGCCCTAACAAACCTCTTCTCAGTCAGAAACATTGGACAAGTAATGAGTCTGAAGAATGAGCTCCATGACAGGAAGATGAATGATGATGACAACACAATATCATATTTTGTGAGAATGTCTCAGTTAAGAGATCAACTACAAGCCATTGAAGAGATCATTTCAGAGAAGGAATTGGTAAACATAGTACTCAATGGTCTTCCCAAGACATGGGATGCATTTTCCGCAAGCATGAACACAAGGAAGGAGTATCCTACGTTTGAAGAACTTTGGACTTATTGTGAGAAAGAAGAATCAAGGATCAGTGCAAAAGAGAAACCCCAAAATAAATACGATGATCAAGCTTTCACAACAAGGTTCAAGAATTTCAGGAATAAAAGGAAGTTTGTCTCCAGGAAGGAGCCAAATCAAGAGAAAGATATGTCATAAATACAATGCTTCAACTGTCGAAAATATGGTCACTACAAGAATCATTGTCCCGAGCTAAAGAAAAGGAAGGAAACACACGAAGAATCAGTTGCTGAAGAAAAGGAACCTTCAAAGAAGACTAAGTGGGATGAAACATACTTCTTCTTCTAAGACAAGGTAACAATACTCCTCATAGTTCTTATATATACCATGTTTTCTGTACACATCTTGCATATCTATTTCCTACAAGATAATATGTTCCAAGAGAAACTATACTTATGGAAGAACAACAAAATAACGATTGCTATCACTATGACTACAAGTCAGAAAATACACATGAAAGGATGAAGTACATCAACAACCCCGGGTAACAATTCATGTGGAAGATATTACATAAGTAACAACTGCAAGATAAGTCGAAATCATAATCAATCTTGAAGAAACTGAGAAGAAGTAAAGATAGAAAGAAGTCAATAATTAAGAGGAAATTGGAAAAAGATTTGTGACACTTTGCAGAAGGCAATAAGAATGCAGATGGAAGCGTGGAATCTCCTAGATGGAGAGAGCTGATTATATATTTCCAAAAGAAGAGCATGCAATCATGCATGAATCAAGCATTAGGAGGGAGCTAAGTCTAAATTATATGATCCATTGAAGATGATGAATTATCTATCCATGGAATCAACCATGAAAAAGCAGCACGTGTTCAATGTGACCTTAGAAGAAGTCTTCTTCGAAAATAATCCTTAAGGTATCCATGGTTGTCCATCCACATCCATGATCCTATGATGAAAGGAAGAAGTTGGAATCTTCCGAGCATGGAATCTATAGAAAACTCCATGGACCTAAGAGATAAAGAAAAACATAAGGAAGAACATGAAGATTCCAAAAGAGAAAGAAAAGACAGAACATCCAGTCATTGTATCGAGAATCACAAGACTACCAGCCTGACCTGAACTCACTAAAAGCAATCAAGCAGAGGAAATGAAAGTTGTGATGAAGAACATTGTATGGAAGACTTACGAATGTAAGCATTGTGAGATCCAGAACTAGAGGTTTCTCCCAGATGGAGGGAGAATACTATGATGATTGCTTGTTCTAGTAAACTAGACATACATCTACATGAGCCATTATATCGTCCGTAATATCCATGAGTTGGAGTTTACATCAAATGAATGCAAAGACTGTTCTCCATAATAATTGAACAAAGAACGTATGTAGAACAACCTCAAGGCTTTGAGGTATACCAAGAAGAGACTCTTGTATGCAGATGGAAGAATGTTTTGTATGGATTCAAACAACTTGGTGCGAAGCCTCCAATGCACAACAAAAGCGTGGTGAAAAACCTTCTATAACAAAGATACTGTATCATAATGGTTACTTAGAACTGAAGGATGATGGATTGCCAATCCATGACAAATCTTTTATGATGACAAAAGAAGTACCACTTGGATATGTTCCAAGTTTGACCCTTGCCACGATGTTATGAGCTAGTAGGAAATAAAAGAATTGAATTCAACTATGATGATCAGAGCTATATGAAGCCTTCATAAAACCAGTGTTCCAGAAAGACCAAAGTACATTGAGATCAAGCATTACATTTTCTGTGATGAAGTCCAAAAAGGAGAAGTGGTTCTCCAATATATATCTTCACAGATGAGAAAATAAGTAGACATTTTGGTAAAGCCTC
>JZKD02S1676574.1:105272-120869 GCA_000966675.3 Picea glauca
AGGAGGATATTTTAGCAGTCACTCAAGTCATAGTACCAAAAGGTAACTCCATAGTGAGTTCTCATTCCTTTGTATGTGCATTTTATAACTAAAGCAAAGAGAGCATAGCATAGACCTCAACTTCTAGCTGGATTTTTTCGTGTATTGGGTTTCTTGGGTCAAATATTGTGTTCATTGTGTGGATGGTGTGTATTTGTGCTTCTTCTTTCATTTTTATATTTTGGTTATTTCTTAAATGCAAGCCATAAGCCATAGATAATAAATATGGGATCTAAGGAAATAAACCACATAAAACTAATATTT
The DNA here is from genome assembly GCA_000966675.3 of Picea glauca. Lineage (NCBI taxonomy): Eukaryota > Viridiplantae > Streptophyta > Pinopsida > Pinales > Pinaceae > Picea > Picea glauca. The sequence goes on from JZKD02S1676574.1 coordinate 105,576, forward strand.
TTTAACATTATAAGATATGTTGTGACGAACTATTCCAATGGAATATCCATGGTAGTTCACAAATCAATTAGTGGATAAGAAAGTGATGTGTGCAAATAAATGTGACACCTTAGATTTGATCAAAACCTTGTTATTCCTTCACTCATACTTAAGGATTGTATGGAAAAAATGGAAAAGGTTAAGACATTTGATCTCAATCATTTCAAAAGTTGATGGATATGATATATGCACCATGGGTTATCATGAATTATCTTAAGGATGCAAAAAGGAAAAAAATGTTCTAGATGGGAATTCACATTTTCAAAAGGAATACCTCTCAAGGATGGAATGCTTTAAAAAGTAATATGAACTAGAATCTCCTCATTAGGTTGTCCAAGGGAATTGTAAGGGACAATGGTGAGCCAATAATGATATTCATCGCAAGGGCCCAAGGGAATGGCTCTTCAAAGAAAACACATGCATGTTATAAAAATAGTGGAAATCTAGGAATGTTGTATCCAAAGTATGGTACCATTTATGTTGATGGTTGAACTTACAATCTAGACACAACATACAAAAAAAACTCATATAGGTCTAGGTAGGAGGAATATGGTGATGGAGACTTGGGTGATGCTTAAATCCCTAAACCAACTACTTGCTAAAGAGGTTGATTTGTTAATAAATGCAGTGGAGCCTTTCCACCTTATGGGTGCTAGGACTCCTTAATGTATATGTTTTATTTTAAGATGACCTTATGTTAATAATTAATTATTCCTTAGATGTGAGGTTAGTATGTGGAAATAAACTCTACAACTATTTTACTTAATGAAAAAATACATTTATATGCATAAATGAATTAAAATAGCTAAATCTATACTAACACGTAGCATGCATAACACTATAATATGCAATCATGAGTTAAAAACCAATAGAAATAGGTTCATATAACTAACTCTATTCTAACCAAAATAATAATAATAATAATTAAAAGCACATATATACAACAGCTATAGAAAATAATTAAAACCACATATATAAAAGAAAGTTGAAAACATGCTTATTACGCATAGAAAGGAAGACACATTCAAGAAGCTATCGGTACAGCTCATGAAACCATCCACAACATTAAAAAGAAGAATTTGAAAGCTCTAGTCCTGAAACTAGATTTAAGGAAAGCTTACGACTGTATCAATTGGGACCAACTTCGCCTGATCCTTTTTAAAATAGGTTTGGGTTTCCAAATGACTAATTGGATCATGTCATGTTTAACTTCAGCGTCCTTTGTAGTCTTGGTTAATGGGGAGCCTACTGATTTTTTCAGAAGAGAGAGGGGGGTTCGCCAGGGCTACCCTTTATCACCTCTTCTCTTCATCTTGGTGATGGAGGGACTCAGTTTATCATTAAAGAAATCCAGGGTGGAAGGTAATATTTCAGGTCCACATAGAGTTGTTGATTGGAGTTGGCTGGTTACAAAAGTTTCTTAGAAACTTTCAGGTTGGTATAATAGTTGGCTTTCTCTTGGGGGAAGATTCATCCTGATCAAATCTGTGCTGGAAGGACAATCAGTTTTTTGGATGTCCTTGGAGACTATCCCTCGCACCATCCTTAACAATATTCACAAGCTCATGTTTCACTATTTATGGAATGGGAAAACATATTCATGTCATTTTCATCTTTGCAGGTGGGAGATCTTGTCCAAACCAAAACGAAATGGGGTCTGGGGGCTCCTCAATCCTTATGTTTTTAATTCGGCATTGATTTCGGAAACACTTTGGAGACTGTTAACACATAGAAGCATTTGGCAGCAGGTATTATTTGATAAATACTTTCATAACAAGTCTCTTATTGACTGGCTCAGAAGGCCATCATACAACTGTCGATCTATTTCTCAAATGTGGGCCATTTTCATTCGATCTCTTCCCATTATCTTTCAATGGCTTAGTTGGAAGCCTAGAGATGGCAGACAAATTATCATTGGCAAGGACAAAATCCTAGCTATAGGTAGCCGATCCATCCTAAATTCGGCGATTTTCCTTTTCTTGAATTCCATTCAGATTTATAACTTATCACAAGTTGCCATCCTTTGGTCTCTTGGGACGCACACAGATTATTGGAGGAGCAGCTCAGATCTGGGATTAACAGGGGCTCTTACAACTGGTTGGAATGAGTATACGACAGAGTTAAAAATGGCAGGGGTTTCTCCTCTGGCAAGAAAAAACGATTCACTATTGTGGTTCGGGGGCAATGGCTCAGGAACCTTCTCGGTGAAGAACGCTTATGATGCTATCCTTTCAACTATAAACCTTCCGATCTGTCAGGGGTGGAAGAAAAATATTTGGAAATGGGGACTCCCATTGAAGATTACTCTCTTTTTCTGGCTGGCAATGGAGGGTAGATTATCAACCTAGGACAAACTTCAAGCCAAAGGGTGGATTGGGCCAGGCATTTGCCTGCTATGTAATCAAAATGCTGAAGATATTGCTCACCTTTTTATTCATTGTCCATTTGTTGTTTCGGTTTGGGCTAACTTTGCTCAACTTCAAAATACAATATATATTTGGACCGATAATACCATAAATCAATGCATGGAAGAATGGATTGGTAACAAGGCAATGGAAAAAAGACTTCTAGAGCTGGTGTGTTGGCATATTTGGCTCGAGCGTAACAACCTGTTATTTGAAGGTAAAGGGTCTTCTACTTGGTCAGTAGCCCATAGGACATTAAATATGCTCCGGAATTTGCCCAATGGTACAAAAACGATAACCAAAAGCTTAAGAGTAAATTCTATTTTCAGGATAAATTGTTATTCTTTGGCATTTTTTTACGGTGCTTCAGTGGATAGAGGTTCAAACTATAGGGCAGGAGGCACCATTTTCTGCAGTGATTTGACCAATTACAGGTGGCATTTTAATGGTAGAGCTGGGACAAATTCTAAAGTTGAACTGTTGGGTGCTTGGGCTTCGCTTTTCTTAGCAAAGAAATTAGACATCTAGTACATCCAGCTAATAGGTGATTCCAAGATAGTTATAGATTCGCTCAAAAGAAAAGGAAATCTACAAGCAATAAATATCGAAGGTTGGAAAGACAAGATTAAGGAGTTGACTTCGTTATTCAGAGGCATTTATTTTCAGCACATATTCAGGGAGGCAAACATGGAGGTGGACAAGTGCTCGAAACAAGCATTGGAGACTACAAGAGGTAGACTGACATATGCTTCATGGGATGGGAAAAATGCTAGAACAGATTTACATTTTGACATCTTTTAAAGCTTCTCAGGCCCACTGATTTTTTTCTGTTGTAATGTAACTTTGATAGAAAGAAAATTTGTTTTTGAACAAGGAGAGGATGTGCCTCACTGTTGACAATAAACCACCGAAAGATAGGTCCATTGTTATTGATCACAAGTGGAGAGAGAATTTACATGATATTTTTGATGAGATTTTGTAATGTTGAAAAATTATATATTAATATAATTCGTGCGATTTTTCGACTTTGCAACTGGAAAAGAAAAAGAAAAAAAATTGTAACAAAATAATATAATACTCAAAAAAAACATGCATATATGCTCGAAAAATATTTTATTAATCAAATTGTATTTGATGGCCAAATAACCCAAAAGTGCTAGCAATTGGTTTGGCTCCCTCTAAAAATATATGTTTCCAAAACCATTTGATGTTTAATGAAACAGGTAGGGTGAAGCCTAAAACAGCACAAAGTTCTACGAAATTCACACCCAAATTGTATGAAAGGTATTCGTAATCATGGAAAAAATAGTTCTAAAGATTTTTCATAAAAATACATTCATTATTTCCGAAAAAAAAAAAAAAATTACCTTTAGAGGAAAGTAAATCCGCTTTCACCATAGTCTTGAACCTAGATTATAAGCATTCGTGTCATCACCAAAAATTGTTCGGATGATTTAATAAGGATAAAAGGTATGGGATTGAGTAAATGAAAGTGTATAACATGAGTAGTATATGTTTACATGTTTTCTTTTTCATCTTCTTTGTTTTTTTCTCTGTATTTTTTTTTTCTCCATTCCCTTAACAATACCTTAACAATAGAAATAATTGCAAAGCATCTAGTCTCTGTTTAATTTATTAAATTTTGTTTTTAATTTTTTTTATAACAAAGTTAATAGTCTTTAATATTAATATTACTTTGGCATAGTGAAATTATGTAATCTTTATACATCTTAAAAATTAATAATTTATTAAATTTTGTTTTTAATTTTTTGTATAACAAAGTTAATAGTCTTTAATATTAATATTACTTTGGCTACTTTGGCATAGTGAAATTATGTAATCTTTATACATCTTAAAAATTAATAATATACACAAGTAGCCTGACAATGGATACATATTGCTTATTTCAATTACTCTAGAAGTCACCTCATCGTTGTCTGGCTCTTTCGAATGTAGAGTAGTAGAATATGGACTTTGTTGTAATTGTAGTTCTTTTAAAATACGTAGAATTATAATTTTTCAAGTTATACCACTAAATGTTAATAAAAAATTGTATATATGTACTTCTTATTAAAAAAAAGTTGGAAAGTGAAAATAAAACAAATAAAAAATTGTATATATGTATTTCCTAATAAAACGAATAAAAAATTATATATATGTACTTCCTATATATATAAGGAGTTGGAACATGAAAATAAAACAAAAACATTTAGTAAGACAACCTACAAAATTCAGTATATTAAGATACTTAAAATAATATAATTTTAATATAAAAAAATGAAAAATAATTAGATAAAAACACATCATTATAACGTTTATATTTAAAATATAAAACATTCATTTTCAATTTTATTAAACCATTTTACAACAACTAAGTATATTGAGATATGTAAAATAACATAATTTTAATATAATAAAATGAAAAATAATTAGATAAAACACATCATTATAACATTTATATTTAAAATAAAAAACATTTCATTATAAATTTATTAAATCATTTTACCATTTAATTTTTTTCATACTTTTTAATATAAATAAATCTAATTTTTTCATATTTTTTAATATAAAATAAGTAATTATGGAAAAAAATCACAATTTATTGTTTTTATTATTGTTAAAAATTTAGGTACATAATGAAAAGAAAAAATAGGTAATTGTGAAACAAACCATGATTTATTGTTTTTATTATTGTGGAAAATAAAATGGCATCAACACTCTAGGCAAATAAAGAAACCATTACACCTACGCTCAAAACCAAACCATGCATTTTATTTGGGATTAAAAAATTAAATAACATAAAGTTCACCCATCTCTTAGTTTAGTTTATTCTCATTGCACCACAAATCCTGGAGTTATTATTGCGTGTACAACATTATTTACCACAAATCCTATAGTTATTATTGCGTGTACAATATTATTCCATACCAAATTATGAAAGTTCCAATGGTACTTTGTTAAGAATATATATAATGCCAATGTACTTGTCCACTCCATGATCAAAGAGATATTTAACTATTTGTTCATCATTAAAAGAAAAGATTAAAGCTTATTTTTATATTTCATGATGAAAAGAGATATTTAATTATTTATTTATCATTCAAATTTTAATACTTTAAACCTAGGAAAAAATATTAGTGATTCATCATTCAATGTTTAATATCGTCAATCAAGACAAATTCAATGTTTAATATTATAAAGTCAAAGCTCATCTTTCATTTCCTTTTGATGAGAAGTTTTCTCAATACTTTTTTTTCCCGCAGAAAATTCACACTAATTATATTAAGAATATATTTTTTCATACAAACCCCGACAAATTAATGCTTGTTTCCTAAGAACGATATTCTGCCTATCTCTCTAAAAGGAGATGAATTACATCATCCATACAATCAACCAGTACAATCATTCCAAAACAAGAGAGCTCTTCAAGAGCACTAAACATCACACCACTCGTGACTAGAAAAACAATACAAAGAACCTGAATTCGACACAATTTGCAATTAAAAAATGTCAAAATGTTGGACATTTCCAGTAGAGATTCCATCCCACGAGTGATAAAAGAGTCTTCCACTCGCAGTCGTCAAGGCTTTCTTCGATAAGAGATCTACCTCCACATTTTTCTCTCTGTAGATGTGCTGAAAGTGGATAACCTTGAAGGAAGCGGCCAAAACATTGGTTTTATTTTCCATCCTTCAATATTTATAGCCTAGAGATTTGCTTTTTTATTTAACCAATCAATTATTACTTTTGAATCCCCAAATAGATGAATATCGAGAATATCCAAAGATTTTGTGATAAAAAGCGCAACCCATGCTCCCATCAGCTCCTCTTTGGTGTTTGTTCCCTCCCCACAATTTAAATACCAACGATAATCCATCGATGAACAAGACTTTATAACACCTCCCGCCCCACAATTTGAGCCACCTGCCTCTGATGCTCCATCAAAAAAATCCACTGAACAACCAATAATCCTATTTAAAGAAGCAACTCTTAATTTTGGAACTTTTTCAGTCGTGGAGACACTCCCAAGTGCGCTCATGGCCTTAAGGGCAGTCCCCCTTGCTGAAGGGTTCTTACCTTCGAAGAGAGGAATTTATTACGGTCCAACCAAATGTGCCAGCAGACTAGCAAAAGAATATTTTTTTATAGATCGGGCCTGTTGTTCCACTCGTCCATACACTCATTAAGAGTATTTCCAATCCACTGGGTTCTTAATTTTAGCACCTGCAAACAATGAAACCATACCTCCTTTGTAAATGGACAATGAATAAAAAGATGTTGATTGTCTTCGTCATGATGCTTACACAGAATACAAAAACCTAGACCATTCCACCCTTTCGCTTGAAGAATGTCCCACATCAATAACCTATTCTCCACTGCTAACCAGAAAAACAGTATGATCTTTTGTTGAAATCTGTGTTTCCATAAAGAGGTTTTCCATCCTTGACTGACAGGAAATTTGTGAGAGGAAATGATTGCATTATAGCAATTTTTAACGGAGAAATTCCCTGAACCGTCCCCTCCATACCAAAGAAGAGAGTCTGCTTGGTCACCCCGCAAATATATTCCAACTTTATTCAATTCAGCAGTGAAGGAGTTCCACTCCGTCGCACGCGCTCCAATCAATTTCAATTCAATACTTATTTTCCAAGTAGCTGCCATAGAAGTCGGGTCACTAAAGTTTGAAACATGTGCTAAAGAAGTAAGTTGTTTATCGCTCAGATCCTAGACAAGATCCGAAATGAGTAGCGCACAGTTCCCCATATTGAGAATCGTGTCTCTGCCTAAGGCAATATGATTCCCTACCCCTGGCTTCCAATGAAGCCATTGCAGAATAATCAAAAGTGATCTAAGCAAGCTTGACCACAGTCTAGAGACAACCCCTCGGTTATGCTGAGGTTGTCTGAGCCAATTTACAAGAGAGGTAGAAGTTAAATACTTATCCATAACCACTTGATGCTAGATGCTCTGATGTGTGAGAAGCCTCCATAAAGTTGTAGCATTGAGAGCCAAATTAAAATGATAGAGATTTTGAAACCCCCAGCCCCCATTCCTTTTTGGCCTGGCGAGAAGATACCATCTACAAAGATGATACTGACAAGAGTCTGACCATCCATTCCATAAGTAATGAAAAATCAATTTACGGATCTTATTGAGAACGGAGTGAGGTAATGACTCCAGAGACATCCAGAAGACCAGTTGTCCTTCCAGGATGGACTTAATGAGAGTGTATCTGCCCCCCAAAGTGAGCCACCTATTATACTAGCCCGAGATTTTCTGAGAGAACTTTGAAACTAAATATATCCAATCTGTTGCTCGGCTTGGACCACTCTTTATAAAATACCCCAGATACTTAAAACCCTCTGAAAGTTCACTGAAGGAAAAATTGAGAAGAGATTTGAACGGAGAAAGTTCTTGTTCATTGAGGCCTTCAAAGATAACTGTAGTTTTTGAATGACTTACTGAGAGTCCTGAAGCTTTGCAAAATAGCTCAATGATCTCTTTAATCTGCTTCCAATCAGCAAGACTAGCCTTTGCCATAATAAGAATGTCATCAACAAAGAACATGTGTAAATTTTTTGTCAATCTAGAAACATTAATACCTAAGATCAATCCTTCAGCTGTTGAATTCTTCAATAGCAAACTAAGACCCTCCATCATAAGAATGAAGAGAAGAGGGGAAAGTGGACAACCTTGGCGGACCCCCCTCTCGCTTCTGAATAATTCTGACGATTCTCCATTTACTAAGACCGCGAAAGACGAGGAAGTTACACAAGACATAATCCAATTGTTAACTGAATACCCAAGCCCACTTTAAGAAGAATCAATCGGAGCAGACTCAAGTCAATACAGTCATAGGCTTTCCGTAGATCAAGATTCAACACTAGAGCTTTAGTCTTCTTCTTTGTTATGCTGTGAATACTTTTTGTAGCAACCCCAATCGCATCCTGGATACGCCTTCCTTTTAAAAAGCCCAACTGTTCAGGAGAAATAAATTTAGAACACAAAGGTTTTAATCGATTAGCAATGACTTTGGAAATGATCTTATAACAGAGATTACAAAGTGATATAGGGAGAAAGTCATCAAATGTTCTTGGGTGATTTGATTTCGGAGTCAAGGTCAGAAAATTAGAATTTAGACCACCCACTATAGAGCCCCGAATTCTAGACTCTTCAACCATTGCAAGAAGGTCCTCCCCAAGAAAATAAAAAAAGAAAATAAAAAATTCTGAGGTCCAGCCATCCGGGCCTGGACTCTTCTCCTTCTTGAACTGTCCCAAAACCCCTTGTAATTCTTCCAAAGTTACCAGAGAGACCAAATCGGTTGCTTCCTCTTCATTCACCCACTGAGAAAATAGTTCTGTAACTTTGCATAGTTCACTGATATTCATTGTTAATGGCGCCTTGTACAAAGTTTTAAAATAATTTGTTGCTTCAATTTTTAAAGCATCTTGTTCAGTTAACAAGTCGCCATCTCCTGAATAAATCTCCCACAAATTCTTTTTTGTCCTGTTATGAACAGCCACTTTATAGAAATATCTAGTATTTATGTCCCCGCTTGAAAGACATAGAGCTCTGCTATGGAGGTGCCACATCTCCTCTTCACACTTAAGAATCGAATTTCTCTCTGTTTCACTATGTTTCAAGGATGAGAAAAGTTATAAACTATTAGGATCCTCCATCAATAACCTGGTACAGTGTTTAATCTCAGCTTCCAATAGTAGCAGTTTCAATCTTTTTTTTTTATTATTCTCCTTATACCAACACTTGGTTAATTTTTTAACTACCTGTATCTTCCATAGTAGGTGCAACTGTTTATTCTCTTCCCGAAGGAACATATGATCTTTCCAAGTCTTGTGAATTAGGTCAACATAATCCTTCTCATTGAGCCAATCCGTGTTGAACTTGAAGGGAAAACTTTTGTAAAATGGGAGTTGTTCCATCTGGAAGCATATTGGCGCATGGTCAGAAACGAATGGGGATTCGACCCAGGAATGATAATTTCCAGCCACAAAAAGGAGATGGTCTTACACAAGAAATCTATCCATCCTCCTAGAAATAACATCCTGTCTAGACCAACCATTCCTCCAGGTAGGTGTTAACATAGCTGGTTTAATGTCCACTAAATTATTTGACTGAAAAAAGAGTTTTAAAATAATCATCCATATTCATTATGTTACCAGATCCTCCCCAGGCCTCTTCCTCAGCCAAGATAATATTTAAATCACCTGCTAAAATAAAGTTTGGTAAACTTAAGACACCACTTTCATCGATCAACTTCCAAAAAGTAATTATGTTCTGGAAAGGCCCATACAAATTTAAAAAACCAGCTCTCGATTATTTGCTATGTTTCTTCCAGATAGTAAAATACCACCAGCCAAATGAGCAGCTTCTAAAATGAAAATAGAAGGGTCCCAAGCGGCTAATAGACCTCCATATTTTCCCACGGCGTTGATAGAGCAAGCAACCCAGGAGGGGCGTAACGACTGTAAAAAATCTCTAGCCTTCACATCACTAACCAAAGTTTCTTGAAAAAAAATAATCTCAGGACGAGTCTGATCCAAAACTCGACGAACTGAGGCTTCTTTGAGGGTGCCTCCTATCCCTCTGATATTAAGAGATAAAAAGTTTTTCCAATACTTAATAATACAAGTGACGAAACATTTGATTAATATATTCACCTGGAACATTTAAGATGATGGGAAGTTTGTAGAATACTTAATAGAACAACCGAACTTTTTCAACAATGGGAAGTTTATTGAACAAATTTTTTAAACTATTAACAATTATATAAAAGTATGAAAACTTGTCAACATCTTGTAAACACGTTTAAACTCTAATTGCCACGTATCATCTAGATCGCCACTTCTCTTCCTCAAGGCCAAATGACGAAATTGTCCATATCTAGTCTATTCCCCACCTTGAATCTTCAGGACAATTTGGACCAGAAATACAAAATTTTTATGAACTTTGATCAATCAAAGAAAAAAACGAGGAGCACAAAGGTTCTCAGCCAGATCTTGTCGCTAAGCGATGGCATAGATAAAGAGAAAACAATGCATTCAATATTTGCATTTCTCCATGTTCAGTCTGCTCCACCTTGATGGGTTTATGTCTCACGAGGTGCTCTACCACTCGCGCAGATGCGCTCTACAGTTTGTGTTAGTGTTTTTATTACGCCTATATAAGTACATGCTAAGGATTTGAATATGTGGGATTGATGCACTTCAACTTTACTTTTTCCCTTTTTTCTGACATCTGAGGTGTTGTGTGAGTGCATGTGCATAACATATAATAAATAGATGGATTGAATGTTAGAGTGGATTGAGTGCGAGGGAAAATATATGAGAAGTTGTAATATTTTGCAATTGCTTACTTGTACATTCAAAATGCCAGAGAAATCCATTCCCAACAATGTAGCATGATCTCTTAGATTGGATTCCAATTTAGAAATGAAAAAATTCTTTCACAAACTTTTAAACTTGAACTTACCATTTTTGTCCCTTAGCTGATCTTTAATATTTCTATTGAATTTAATTATAGGTAATGGGGGGAATTTGATAACATTCGCAGATAAGTGGGACAGTTCACGCCAGTTATAATTGAACTCCTTTGTGTGTTCATTTGGGTAGGTTAATAGAGGGAGGGATAGATTCTTTTCATGGAAGGAAGGGGTGGCATCTGTTTGTGGGGAAGGAAGGGAGAATGCCAATCAAATGGCTAACCATATAGATCCACAACTTGATGAGTGGAAATTGGTTGGGGATGAAGACCAATGCCATTATCACCTCCCCATTCTGAATAAGTGCCATTTGAGAAAGAGATTTAGGTGACTGCCTCCAATTTGTAGGATTCCCTTTAACAATAAGTTCATTTTTTATCCCCTTCACTTATTAGTTTTTGCAGGATGGTTTGTCTGTTTATTTATGTTTATAGGAGAATAAAGTAGGGAAATTGGTTTTAACGTTGAGAAAAGTTACCTGGCTGGTTGAATTGAAGCCGCCATTACACCATCCCAGTATTCTACTCTAGTATTGAGTGCGAGCTTCAGAAGTGTGGGTGAATTTGTAGGAGTAATGATACCAGCAAGGCGACCACCATGCTCGTGTGACATTATCGCCTCCCCAACTTTGGATTGGTCTCACCTAAGAAAGAGATTCAGTTGACAACCTCCAATTTGCAGGATTCCCTTGAATAGTAAGTTCATTTCTCATCCCCTTCAATTATTAGTTTCTGCACTGAGAAAGAGATTCAATTGACCACCTCCAATTTGCAGGATGCCCTTGAATAGTAAGTTAATTTATCATCCCCTTCAGTTATTAGTTTATGCATTATGGTATGCTTTTTTATTTATGTTTTTAACATTGAGAAAAGTTACCTCGCCGGTTGCATTGAAGCCACCATGACACCATCTCGGTCTAATGTTCCAATATCATGTGTGAGCTTTAGAAGTGTGGGTGAATTTGTAGGATTAATGATACATGCAAGGCGACCTTCGTGTTCAAGGAGTTGGCCTACTTCCCTTGGGGTTTTCCTTAGCATGGACCTCACCCATGCACACATCCCCATGGGAGATGGAACTTTTGAGGTATTGTACAGTCGAGAGCGAGCTGACAAGCATGTGACTAATCCCAATGATCCTAACTATACGAGTGAATATGAGTTTGATGAAGTCCCAGACAATATGGATTTCAATCCATAGGACTTTCCTTTTATGCAGGAGGACTCCATAGACATGCTTCTCCCAAGGACAGATGAATATAAAGAGAAACTTGCAAAGTTCTAGGGAAAAGAGCCAGGGTCTATCCAAATATTAAGGAAATAAAATAAAGAATGTGAGGAATCCATCAAAAGGACAGTCAAGGTAGTACCTCCTTCTTATCCATACATTGAGAATATACCTTACATCAAATACAGTGAAGGAATTGTTTCATTTATGTGGGACAAGAAGAAGGGGAAGCCCAAATATGACCAGAAGGATGATAGCTCATGGCTTGGCCCTTACATCATCAAGAATAAGTCCAATAAATAGAAGTATTACTTGACAACTTTGGATGGGAGAAATATGTCATTACCAATGGATGGGTCTCTTCTCCGACCCTATGTTTAGGTCACTTGACTTCTTCAGGGCCCATGCCCCAAATAAGTAGGTAGGTCATATTACTTTCCTTGGATTTGCATCTTGATTGCTCATGTTAGTTTAGATGCATTTCATATTTCATTTTTCTCTACTTGCATATCGATTCCATGCTTAGTTTAGAAATTTTTGAAAAAATGATAAAATTTTCTCTTTTAGATCAGTTTCATTTTTAGATTTTGATATATATGGACAAAGGATGAGCGAAGCCATCCCACTACTAACAAGTTTGTTTTATTAGTGTGTGTAGGCATAGGTATACCAAGAGATTACGTGGTTCTCATGCACTCTACGGCGAGCACATGTCCCCAAGTAGGACCCAGATGTTATCCCCAACTTATAGGAATAAATAAGGAGGCGATGTCTCGAGGTTCTCAGGTTCCATACATGGAGTGTCGAGAGATGACATGACTAGAAGTGTCAACTTTCACATATGGAAACCCTCTCTATCACCACACGTTGGATCCATTGTCAGAGCATCCACCCCACTAGCTAGATTTTGGAAAGCATTTGGGTTTTGCTCCATGCGATACAAGTCAGGTATTGTGGCAGACAATCACCCTAATATTTTAGGCATTTAAGCATGTTGTATTAAAGTTGCTTTTGATTATAGAACATATTCTTGGACAATATTGTTTTAACCTTGTTTCACCTTGGTGAGTGTCGTCAATTTTCTAATGAGTGGCCAACTTTTGGGGAAGGGGTGTATATGGGTGTCTCTTGAGGGGTCATAATACCATTCCAGACCATACTTATCACATTCCCATCACATTGTCCTCTTCTAGGACCTTTGGATTTAGTGACCCAAGAATGGAATGTACCTCATTTCATGGGAAGAAGGAGCTAAAGGCCGAAAGGGATGATGGCTGGAAAAAGATAAAAGCCAAAAATATAAACCCTCCAAATGCTCTTCCAAAGAGGTCTTGAGAGCAATGCAAATTTTCTCCTAAAAAATATCAAAGATGTGCAAAAGAAAAGTAACACTATATAAATTTCCCCACTTGTTGAGGTGTGTACACCCATGCGGTGTCCCTTTCTTTCCTTGCATATGGCACTATGTGTACCTCTAGCTCCAAGTGGCCTTGTGGTGTTGCCCCCCAAGCTAATCGATTTCACTCTACGGAGTACCCAAGGTTTTTTACTATTAATTAATTAATGGAAATTAATGGTCTTGGAAAAAGGATGCATTGAAAATGAAGGTGCAACACAGCCCCTACAAAGGCACCCATAGATGAGACAATGTGAGCCCTTGTATGTCATCAAACCCATTGACCTATGAATTATAAACCCCTATCCACCTCATCATCCACTACATGACCTTGAAGGGGCATCCTTGGGAGCATCCCCTACTTGAGGGTTTTTGTCTACCCAATAGGATTTTTATGACACCCCTCCCATACCTAAACTTGGTCAATTGTATAGGGTCTTTGAGAATTTGTTTAATTTGATGAGGTAGTTTTGATGAAAATTTTTAGGTGCCTTGTTTATTAGATGTTCTTTTCACTTGCAATGATATTTTGACTTGAGATCCTTGGAGGGAATACCTATTTGTTTTGTCGGACCTTTCTTGGTGGCCAATTTTGGGAGAACAAGCCTAGCTTGGGATTCCATGCGGAAAGAATACCATAGGTTGGGTTCCTAGGGCCTACATGTTGGATGATGAAGATGTGCCTTTGAAGGCCTAGAATACATCATGGCTGACCTTACCTAGCCCCTATTACCCAAAAGAATTACCTAGGAGAGGAAAAACATCACTTTTGGAGGCTTGACATCACCTAAGGCTAGGGTTTGGTGGTGATGGACTTGTTGCTCATTGACACTAGGAATGATTTGACTAGAGGAGGCATGGAGAGACCTTGTCACATGAAGAGGAGGCTCAAGGATCCCCAACGACCTCCATTTTCTTCTCCAACGACTTGGAAAAGTATCAAAACATCCCCGTAGAGGGGTGACGTATTATTTAGGGTTTTCTTTTATGTGCAAAGTATGAATCGTTTCGTATTATTTTGGTAAAGGGGAAAAGTAGGGGTTTTTTTTCCCATTAATTTGTGTTTACCCTAACCTAAGTGGCCAAACTATGTCTTAAACATTTTGTATGAATAGAGATCAAAATCAAATCATTTGAACATAACTCTCCCATTGTGAGAAGACTCTATGGCTGAAATTTTCGCTATACTTGTGCATTTTTGGTCTCTCTCTCTCTCTATGTGTAACGACCCTAATTAAATAAATATTTAAAGATTATAAAGTAAAATTAAGTAAAGAAAATAATTGTGATTAATTAAGTAATACTCTAACTACATATCACATTTAATGACCTAAGAAATAAATCTTAAAAGATCGATGAAAAATGTTTAAAAATGGTTGCATATGCAGAGCGGGAGCCTATGAATCCCGAGAAGATAAAACATTTAAAGGGAGAAGGGACAGGCACGGAGGGTGGCTGGAGGAGTAACTTCATGAGTCGGCGAAGGAGGAATAAGGGAAAGGGGAAGGTGACGGGAGGATCATTTGGAGAGGAGAGATTTTTCTGAGGACTTTTGGACTTACTGTGAGCACAGAGTTTTGGGACTGTGGCTTTTGATCAGGGGAGGCAATAAGTTGCTGGAGGTTTTGGGCACGGAGGGCCAGGATATCCGTAGATATCCTGGAGCTAGGTAGTTTTCCTAGTTGGCAGGGAGGACAATAGTTTTGGGCAGTTATTTTCCTGTT
>JZKD02S1676574.1:124978-166209 GCA_000966675.3 Picea glauca
TACGTCACCCCCTAAATTTCGCTACCCAGAATTTTCCCCTCCCCCTCACTTACCCTTCTGTCCAATCTCCCATACTTAACCATTATTCCAAAGTATTCTCCATTTAAACCATGTACCAACAAGAGCAAGACACATGGCAGTGTGTGAATGGTGCCACATGGCAGATTACTATTTGGTGGCCTATGACTATGACACATGGAAACTCAACATGTGGCAACATATGGACTGCTTAATCATTATAACACATGGGCGATGACTCAACAATGACTCAGTGATGACTTAGATATGACTTGGCATATGTGGAAGTTGACTGGTTATCTAAAATATTAATTATTTAATCAATTTTTCAAGGGGTCGACCTTTATCTCTCCATAATCTTCTCGTCTTATGTTTCTTACTAAGTGCGTAATAAACTTAGTATTATATACCATGAAGAATCTAATATCTCAATGCATGTGGGATAAGAATTATAAGGAAAATTCAAAATTTAACAAAGGAAGTCGAAACACAAATCAAGGGTTGAGATTGCCTCAAGACATCAGATCAATGGTGGTTGAGTCATGATCTTGCAGAGGCCATTACTTGAGATCTGGGTGTCGGAATTACACAAATTGTATACCGTTGGAAAGGTATTATGACAAAGAAGATGTTGGTATAGGTTATAAGGGATAAAAGTGGCCACATTTTTCCCATAAATTGAAATATCAGACAGATTTATTTTTAATGGGTCTAGATGACAACTCAACTTCAAGAGCTCATATCTTGAGATCCGAGGGGAGAATTTGGGAAAAAATTACATCGTTGGAAATATAAGACAATGAAGATAAAATATGAAATGATTTCCATGGCTGAAAATTTAATCATCACGTCCATAAAATTAAAACACAGTCCCCCTCTTTAAAAGGGTAATTAATTAAATTTGAAAATAAAAAAGTTTATTTAATTTTTTTTATTAAAAACGGAAAGGGACCCATTTTAAAGATGTGAATAATAATGATGTGAAACCCTTAAAAAACACTTAATTATGCATTAATTAAAGAGAATATTTCAAGAATAAAAGTGTACGGGAAATTCAAGAAAGGAAAAACCCTAACTACTCAAGTAGTTAGAAAATCTAATTTTTAAAGAGAATAAGTGTTTCATCAAGGGAAAAACAATGAGAAATATCAGAGGATCAGGGGAATAAGATCAAAAGAAGAATAAGGTACAACCATGAATATACATCTAAGCTTCTGATCAACGAAAAGAGATCTCCATCTTCTTCACTCTTTCTATTCTTCTACACCATTTCTCATAGCTTTATGCTTGAATCTCTAAATTGGGCACAAGGATGAGTTCTTGAGTGTTCTTATTGTATTCTTCAAAACACTTTTCTTATATGATCATGGAGTATTTACAGCCATATACATGACTGTCAGATATTATGTAATGAAGGACATCTTTCATGAATAAAACTCCACAAACAATTACTTCAGGGTTGATTTCGATCGTATCTTATAACTTTGAGTCTTAAGTATGAGATATTTGAAATTGATCTATCAAATTATTTTTTGATATTAATAATAATACTATTTTAAAATTATTTGATATAATCAAATCATTCTCTCTTATTTCTCTTGAAGAAGATATGGATGCATTTATATGTGATTAAGAAGATTGTGATGTTGATCACAAAGAAATTCTGATATTGAATCCCTCCTTCAATCTTTACTTATTTTAAACATATTTCTTGTTGCATATAAAGATAAGATCGGGTTATAGAAGAACCATTTTATTGAATAAATTCTAGTAATAAATATCTAGGGTTTGTTGCCTAATCATTCTCATAATCCAAGATATTCAAGATATATCTTTTAGCCAAAGAGGAGTACCACCTCTATACAAATGTAGGGGGATTCATATCCTCATGAGGTTGTTGTTTCAGTCCTAATGGATTCAAACGTCAAAATTTTTGGCGACCATACTAGGGATCCATTCATTTTCAATATATTTGAGGCCATGCTTTAGATCTGATTGAAGAACCAGAGTCTCCATGGTTCAAATTTTCAAAAAGAAGATTTGAAAAAAATGATTGCTTATTCTAGATTAACAGAGTTTTTAAAAAGGATTATTGAAATATGTTGCACCTTTTTTATAACCTCAAAAAGACCCAAGAAGCACAAAATATTTGGGAGAATAAACTCCCTGGAAACTCCATTGGAAAGACTTAATTTTTTTAAAAAGATGTATATTTTGACTCCTATGAAGAACTTCATTCATGCCATGATACTCCTTTACATTATTCATTGAGCCCATCAATCGTTTCAAGAGATGCAGCAAAAGGAACAACTGCCCAAAGAAGAAGGTGACTACATAGAGGCCCTTTAAATCTGCCAGAAGAAAATTTTCAGATGCCTAATATTCCTATGGAAAAATTTTCTACATTCTTTGGAAATACTTTGGAAGATGCAGAGGAACACTTGTATAGATTCAATTGTGCATGTCAATTTTTTTGTCTTACTAAAGACAACATTATATGTTGAATATTTCTACAAAATTTGCATGGGAATGCTCTTGAATGGTCCCATTCATTGTTGACTGGTACCATTACCATTTGGGACAAATTAGAAGATTTGTTTGCCGAAACGTTTTCCCACCCACCCTCTTCCATATGGATGCAAGATAATGAAGTGACCAATTTTGAAGAAGAATCTAATCAAAGATTGGATGAATTTTCTAATTCAAGTCATCTTGTTGAATAAGAAGATGAAAATTCCAATTTACAAGAAGAAAATTCTAGCTTCCTATATACTTCATATGAAGATCTTTCAAGGAGCAAATTTGAGAATGAAATTGAGGAACCTCCACCAAATGCACGAGAATATTTCAGCCTTGCAATATATTATGAAAATCTTCAAGAGCACTTGCAGCAAGAAGAATTGGTGAAAGAAATGAATCTTGAGAAGAATAATGAGAAAGATTGTATTTACATGAAGGAAGAGACTTTTCAAGATATTATTGATGAATCAAGAACTTTGCAAGCAGTTGGAGATAAGAACAAATATGAATGTATTCTAAGATTGGAAACTCCTCATCCAATTAAAGACAATGGTATTCTTGAGAAGCCAAGAATTGACTTCATTGAATTACGGTTCCAAAGCATTGTTGGCAAAAAAATGAAATCAGATTTTCAGCACACCTGGTTCAATTTTTCTCCAGTAGACATTGAGAGTTCCCCTGACTCATTGGTACAAGCCCCAATATGATCAATAGTTTTGGAGCTCATTTCACAGATTAGTTGGATGCTTGAATGGTTCCATTGGAAATTTACCTATAGCTAAGGTTCATCGTTCTTCCAAGTAAGATAGGGTAGGTAGATCATGTATGTACATTTTTTTTTCTTCAGTTCAAGTTTTTCACAATAAGGCAATCTTTATGTTGAAATTTGAAGATAACTCCATGAAATAAGAAGAATTACAAGAATATATTTTGAATATGACTCCATAGCCCAATGGAGAAGAAAGTTGGTTTTCATATTTTGGTTCTCGGCAACCCACAGGGGGTCACTGTCCTGCAGTTGTTGTTGACCAAAATTTGGTCATCTATATTTTCCTACTCTTGGATTAATAAAAAAAAATGATATCGAAAGAAAAGAGTTTTTGAATGATAACAAGTTCATTGCATAGCCTTTAGTCTCAGCTTCACCACACATTTTTCAGATCAAAAATCCAAGTTCATATGCTCAATATATCCAGGTTTATGTTTAAGCGGAAAATGACGCTTCTTCCATGTGGAATAAAGATAATTTCTTTGAAACACATCTAAAAATTTTCGGGCCTAAGACCTTATTTTTCTTCAATTTTCTCGTGCCCAATACCGATAAAATATTCTTCTTACGAGTTTATAACTCGTGAAAAATATTATTACATAATTGCGGGTTCACCTCCTTTACGAACCCATACACCTTCTTCTTCTTCTCCTCACCCCTTATTTCCCCTCTTCCCACACTTAGTTTTATTTTATATCACCAAAACACCGTGGATTCATTTCTTTGGAGGACTAATATCTTCACTTCCCTCACCTTCTCATACCCGCAAACCCACTTACCCACCCCCTAACTTCATACTTAGCGTAATTTCAAGTTTGTTTTGGAATCACGAACTAACATTTCCTACCCCCTTACTTCCCAAACTTGACACTCTGACACTTAAAAACTAACCCCCCGCCCCCCCCACCTCTCCCTATGTCACACCCTAACTTTCCCCACCCACAATGTTCCCCTTCCCCTCACTTACCATTATGTCCACTCTCCCATACTTAACCATTATTCCAAATTCTTCGCCATTTAAACCATGGACCAACAAGAGCATGACACATGTCACCAATGGAATTCCTACGCATGGCAGTGTGTGAATGGTGCCACATGGAATATTACTATTTGGCAGCCTATGACTATGACACATGGAAACTCAACATGTGGTGAAATATGGACCGCTTACTCATTCTGACACATGGGCGATGACTCAACAATGACTCAGTGACGACTCAGCGATGACTTGCCATATATGGAAGCTGACTGGTTATCTAAAATATTAATTATTTAATCAATTTTTCAAGGGCTTGACCTTTATCTCTCCATAATCTTCTCTTCTTATGTTTCTTACTAAGTGTGTAATACAATTAGTATTATATACCATGAAGAATCTAATATCTCAATGCATGTGGGATAAGAATTATAAGGAAAAGTCAAAATTTAACAAAGGAGGTCGAAACACAAATCAAGGGCTAAGATTGCCCGAAGACATCAAATCAATGGTGGTTGAGTCATGATCTTGCAGAGGCCATGACTTGAGCTTTGGGTGTCATAATTACATAAATTATATACCGTTGGAAATTTATTTCGATGAAGAAGATGTTGGTATAGTTTAGAAGGGATGAAAGTTGCCACATTTTTACCAGAAATTGAAATATCAATCAGCTTCATTTTTAATGGGTCTACATGACAACTCAATTTCACGAGCTCGTATCTTGAGATTCGCGCTATTAGCAATATAAGTTACCCTTAGAATGTTATAAGGATAATCCCAGTACCCATAAGAATCTGAATAATTAAATCAAATTTGGTAGGTGGATCAACAAGACTCTACAAGAAAGGAGAGGGTAGCAAATTAATTGCAAATCAATGATCTTTCACCATTGGGCATGGAGTCATAACCTCTATGCATATTGAAGGAAATCAAGTTGCATATTAGAATAAAGTTTCATACAATTATGGATAGAAGAGTGAAGAAGATAACAAAAATGAGAACATCCATCATTTAGGGATCCTCTCTGCAAAACGAATGCAAGATACTTGAAATAAAACAATGATTAGCAAGCAGGATGCAACAAATGCTCTGTTGCTCATGGATTTATTAATCACATGCAGCCTTTGATCTTCAAAATATGCACTATATTCAAGCAAGATGAAAGACTAGAACGGAAAACAAATAATACACAATCTGATAAAAATATCTTATGAATCTTCCATGGCAGAAAAAATTACATCACGGGCCCTTAGGCTTACAAATAAGCATATACAGGAAAACTTCCCCTCAAGCTCTCGTTAGCCTCTCTTGGATCATGGACTAAACCATTTTCTCTTGTTAGCATTACAATATATAGGATGTCATTACAAATCCTTGATTCCTCCCCCAAGGGAGTCAAATCCTTCTATTTTACCAAAAATAACAATTGTTACATAATTATAGGATCTGAAACAGAAAACAAAATAATATTTAATTCTAGATCCTCTTTTTTAGGATTTTGTTTTTGACCAACTAAAATTGTACTAACTGAAGATAAAATCATGGGATTTGATAGAAAAATATTCAAACTTTATCATCCAACTCAATTTGGGGTTGTTCTTTCCACGTTGGAGCTCCACCAGGTCGAATTCTAGAAATTTGTCCAATTTCACAGTGCACTTTCGTTGCAAAACTTTTGTAGCTGATGTTTTTAAATTTTATCTCAAATGGTAAATTGGGTCACAATGATTTTTTTTCAGAAAATAAATAACATTATAGTGCTTCTCCACAAACAATTTGAGAAAAAACCAGAGCGTCGTTTAGAATATATGTTGAAAATACAATGTCACAGTGTACCAGTTCGTTGCAAAACTGTTGCTACAGGAAATTTCACAGTGTATTGTATTTCGCTGTGAAATATTTGTTCTTTAATGTCTTCCTTTAAAACCTGATTTTACTTATGTACATTATTTATTATGGTGTTATCCTTTGCATTTGATGAAATTAGATCGTTCCATATTTGCTCCATATCCAAAAAACCAATCTGAGTGGAGAATTTCAAAACCCTTTACTTGTTAGTTTCAAAATTTGAGTAGACCAAAAACAAGATCTTCCTTGAGCATTTATGAATCACTCATTTGTTTTTTCTCAAATGACATGACTGCTGGTAAAAAATAAGAAAGATAATGGTTGGATTCGACACCAAACAGAGTTTTGGCAACGCAATTCTGCAGTGCCCAGGAATTTCACATCGAACAGGGTTTTATTGTTTGAAATATGCAAATCACATAAGAAACGACCAAAACTCTACTCCTCATCATTATCTTGTGCAGGTTCCATGGCATTGAATCAACCATAAATTTGAAATCGGGCACTTTTGCAATGTATTCGCTGCAAAACCTATGTTTCATCACTTTTGCAGCGATGTGACAGAAGTGATGTGATGTTGTGAAATACTAGGAGTTTTTGCAGTGACCTTTGAAATTGATTGGCTACAAGTCATAAAGGTACCAACTTGATTTAAAAGCTTAGGGAACCTTATATTTGTAATATAACAAGACTCCTAGGCTTATTAAAACATGATATAATGACCTTAGACTTATTTTATTGAAGCGACTAAAAGACTCTATACATGAGACTAAATTGACCATGTGACTTCAACTAAACCCAAACAAAAGTAAAAAAATGAGGTGGAATTGACCTCGATGCATTTCTTGTGCTAACATTTGGCTCCTCCTAGGGGTGGATACCTCCTTGTGAGGCTCCAAGAACCCACGTAGTTTCAGTGCCTCATCCTCTAAAAATGTTTATGATTTATGGAGTTTCAAGCTTCTTCAAGTGCTTTTTGATAAGATCATGATTCTTCATATATGTTGCACATTCACCATAAGGACCAACAATTTGGTCCATTGGGCCTATGAATTTTTTTCATCTCATTCCAAACCTTTGCAATTTTTTATTCAAGAACTGAAAACATTGTTGAATGCACACTAAAACCAAAACTGAATATTGAAAAGATGTTCAGGATATGAGCTTATTCATCACAATATTCAATATTCAATATTGTATTGAACCATAAGCTTCTCAATCAAGTGAAGTCAAAAATCCAATGCAACCAAGCAAGCATTTTTTTCATTGGTTGAACTTCTTTCATGTCTTTCTTCATGGATAAAAAGAAAACCTCACTTAATGGAAATTCATCTAAAAACTTGAAAACAAATTCAATATTGACAAAATATGAAAAATTAGGCCCGCTTACTAACTCCGGAGATGCTACAAAAGGATCTTCATAAGGATGCACATTGATTTCATTTTGTATTAGACCTCCCACTGCTCTCTTGTTTTCATGAAAAACCAACTAATGGTTGTCATAAAAGGCTAAAAATTTTCATAAAAATGTTGCAATGAAACATCCTTTTATAAAAATAACATGGTTGGTTGTGACACTAAATCATGATCACCTTCATTTTAAGACTCACAGCTGATCAAAGGCTGAAAATTTTGACTGTCGAAATCATCCATATAACAAGCTACAGGGTCGTAAAAAACATGAGAAGTTTGTTGTTGAATTATACAGTTGTCAATTTGTTCCAGTGAGTCTATATGAATTTGCACCCACTCAAATCCCTTTCCTTCATTAATGACCTTAAAATTCTCTTTCAACAACTTATATGAAGAAAAGCATAAAGGCAAAGAATTTCCTTCAGCATACTCACTACTTTGTTCATTTGCAATGTTGTAACTGTGGCATGTGGGTTGATTTCTTTCATTAGTTTGTTGAAGATGAACATTTCCTGATAAAAAACATTCAATTGGCTGCTCTAGAAAATCAACATCATAATCATCATATCTAGGAAAATAAAAAACCTCTTGAAAATTATCAACAATAAAATTTGGGACAACAACTTGTTTTTCAAAACACTGATCTTTACTCTCTGCAAAAACATCATCATTGAAAATTTCAAGAAAATTCATAGAACCGTCAATCTTCTACTCATACACTTCATTATCTTCATCTGCATTTGAAACCTCATCTTGAGTCTCATCTAAGAGCTTTCCACATGCTTGAAGATGATCTTCTATCTCCTGAGCATCGTTGAACATATGTTGCAAGGTCATAGACTTTCTCTCCATGAGATAAAGAACTAGATCAGGGTGTTGTGATATTGTATATTGTACCATGGAAACAACTTCATAAGGCCAGATCTCCAAAGGCCTACTGCAATAAAAACTATGAAACCGTCTATTGAATGTAGCAAAAGCTTCATCCTCCTCTCTTCTCAAAGCATTAAATTTAGTTAAATAATGATCGAAGGATTTGTTTCCACCCCAATATCTCAAGAATGCACCATTACAATCAGTCCACGAACAAATGGAACAAGCTTCCAGATTTCTAAACCATAAATAAGCACTTCCAACTAAAGATTTGGAAAATGTCCTCATAACAAAATCCTCATGTACAATTTCAAAATTATCAATGACATTCTGAAAATCTCCCAAGTGCTTCTTAGATTTGATATGGTCTTCTCTAGTAAACCGAGGAAGATACTCAAAAAAAATGGGAGGGTAAGGATGGAGGCAAGATGGCAGCCTTAAAGGTTTAAAATTTTTCTCTCTAATTCTAGACCGAACTTCAGTGGGCTGAAAGTAAGGTTCAATAGGATGATTGTAATCTTCAGCAGAAATGTTAGAATATAATGAATCATCTTTACTATCTACAAGATGACAAGAATGATTAGGTTCGAGATATATGAGTATATGCACATCATCTTTCTCATGTGTTTCAGATGAAAGAATAGGGTCAACATCAATGATGTAAGAAGAGGATAAATCTTCTTCTTTCAAGGAGGGGTATACAACAGAAGGTTCATTATCATCAGAGTAAACAAAGAAAAGGATGATTCTACTGATATGCAAAGGAAAATACAAGAAAGAGATGACAAAAAATAACACAAGTTTCCAGAAGGTTCATGATCATCAGAGTAAACAAAGAAAAGGATGATTCTCCTGATATGTGAAGGAAATTACAAGAAAGAGTTGACAAAAAATAACATAAGTTCCTGAAAGAAACTTATGACTTTATACATGGAATTTTTGTGTCTTCCTTTCATTTTTTGGTTGAGCTCGTTCTTCAATGGGATCTTCTAACTTGATTTAAATCACCAGCAAGTTCTTCAAATGTATGGAGTCACCAATTGAAATATGCAGTTTGTTCTGTCACCATCCCTTGTTCACCATCAAGTGTTGTTCTTAGTCTTTATCGTACAACACAGTGAAGATATCTTCGTGTCTTGATTCCCGGACAACAACGTCAAAAATGTTATCACTAGAATTTACCCTTAGACTGATATAAGGATAACCCCAGTACCCATTAGAACCTAAATAATTAAATAAAATTTGGTAGGTGGATCAGCAAGACTCTACAAGAAAGGAGAGGGCATCAAATTCATTGTAGATTAGTGATCTTTCACCATTGGGCACGGAGTCATAACCTCTCTATAGATTGAAGGTAATAAAGTTGCATATCAGGAGAAAGTTTCATAGAATGATGGATAGAAAAGTTAATAAGATAACAAAAAGGAGAACATCCATCAGGAAGGAATCCTCTCTACAAAATGAATGCAATATACTTTAAATAAAACAATGATTAACAAGCAGGATGCAACAAATCCTCAGCTGCTCATGGATTTATTAATCACAGGCAGCCTTTGATATTCAAATCTACACTATATTCAAGAAAGATGAAAGACTATAATAGAAAACAAAGAATACACAATCTGATAAACAACTCTTATGAATCTTGCATGGCAGGAAAATTTACATCACAGGCCCTCAGGCTTACAAATAAGCATATACAGGAAAATTATCCCTCAAGCTCTCTTTAGCCTCTCCTGGATCATGGCCTGAACCCTTTTCTCGTGTTAGCATTAGAATATATAGTATTTCATTACAAATCCTTTATTCCTCCCCCAAGGGAGTCAAATCCTTATGTTTTTCCAAAAATAGCAAATGTTACATAATTATAGGATCTAAAACAGAAAACAAAGTAATATTTAATTCTAGATCTTACTTTTTAGGATTTTGTTTTTGACCAACTAAAAATGTGCTAACTGAAGAGAAATGTGCTAACTGAAGATAAAATCATGGGATTTGATATAAAAATATTCAAACTTTATCATCCAACTCAATTTGGGGTCGTTCTTTCCACGTTGGAGCTCCACCAAATCAAATTCTAGAAATTTGTCCAATTTCACAGTGCACTTTCGCTGCAAAACTTTGGTAGATGATGTTTTTAAATTTTCTCTCAAATGGTAAACTGGGTCGAGTTGATTTTTTTTCAGCAAGTAAATAACATTATAATTCTTCTCCATAAAAAATTTGAGTAAAACCCAAATCTTCATTTAGAAGATATGTTGACAATACAATTTTGCACAGTACCAGTTCGCTGCAAAACTGTTGCTACAAGAAATTTCACAGCGTATTATATTTCGCTACGAAATCTCTTTTCTTGATTGTCTTACTTTAAAACCTGATTTTAATCATGTATAGTATTTATGATGGTGTTATCCTTTGCGTTTTATGAAATTAGATCGTTCCATACTTGCTCCATATCTAAAAAACCATTCTGAATGGAGAATTTCAAAACCCTTTACTTGTCAGTTTCAAAATTTGAGCAGACCAAAAATAAGACCTCACTTGACCATTTTTTAATCACTTAGTTGTTGTTTCTCAGATGACATGATTGTTGGTAAAAAATCAGAAAGATAATGGCAGGCTTCAATGGCAATCAGATTTTTGGCAATGCAGTTTTGTAGCGCCCAGGAATTTCACAGCGAACAGGATTTTACTGTTTGAAATCTTCAAATCACATAAGACACGACCAAAACTCTACTCCTCATCATTATCTTGTGCAAGTTCCATGTCATTTAATCAACCAAAAAATTGAAATCATGCACTTTTGCAACGTATTGGCTGCAAAACCTTTGTTTCAACACTTTTGCAACGATGTGACAGAAGTGATGTGATGCTGCGAAATATTAGGAGTTTTTGCAGCGACCTTTGAAGCTGATTGGCTACAAGTCATAAAGGTACCAATTCGATTTAAAAGCTTAAGGAACCTTATATGTGTAACATAGCAAGACCCCTAGGCTTATTAAAACATGATATAATGACCTTAAACTTATCTTATTGAAGCGACTAAAATATTTTATACATAAGACTAAATTGACCATGTGACTTCAACGAAACCCAAACAAAAGTAAAAAATGAGGTGGAATTGACCCCGGTTCATTTCATGTGCTAACATGGGAAACAGATTTGGGAAAAATTTATATCGTTTGAAAGCTAAGATGACTAATATCACATATGAAATGATTTCCATGGTTGAAAAGTTGATTATCACTTCCATAAAATTAAAACACAATCCCCCTCTTTAAAAGAGTAATTAATTAAATTTTGAAAATAAAAGTTTATTTAAAAAACTTTTATTAAAAACAGAAAGGGACCCATTTTAATTATGTGAATGTTAATGATGTGAACTCATTAAAAAACACTTAATGGGTCATTAATTAAAGAGAATATTTCAATAAGAAAAGTGTACGGAAAATTCAAGAAAGGAAAAATCCTAACTACTCAAGTAGTTAGAAAATCTATTTTTTAAAGAGAATAAGTGTTTCATCAAGGGCGGAACAATGAAAATTATCAGAGGGGCAAGGGCAGAAGATCAGAAGAAGAAGAAGAAGTTACAACCATTAATATACAACCATCCTTTTGATCAACGAAAATGGATCTCCATCTTCTTCACTCTTTCTATTCTTCTACACCATTTCTCGTAGCTTTATGCTTGAATCTCTAAATTGGGCACAAGGCTGAGTTCTTGAGTATTCTTCTTGTATTCTTCAAAATATTTTTCTTATATGATCATGGAGTATTTACATCCATATACATGACTCTTAGATATTTTTTACTGAAGAACATATTTCATGAATAAAACTCCACAAAGAATTACGGGGTTTATTTCGATTGTATCTTGTAACTTTGAGTCTTAAGTGTGAGATATTTGAAATTGATCTATCAAATTATTTTTTGATCTTAATAGTAATACTCTTTTAAAATTCTTTGAGATGATAAAATAATTGTCTCCTATTTCTCGTGAAGAATATATGGATGCATTTATATGTGATTAAGAACATTGTGATCTTGATCACAAAGAAATTATGATATTGAAGCCCTTCTTCAATATTTTCTTATTTTAAAGAGATTCCTTGTTGCATATAAAGATCATATCAGTTTATTGAAGAACCATTTTATTGAATAAATTCAAGTAATAAATATCTAGGGTTTGTTGCCTAAGAATTCTCCTAATCCAAGATATTCAAGATATATATTTTATCCAAATAGGAGTACCACCTCTATAAAAACATAGGGGGATTCATATCCTCATGAGGTTGTGGTTATGGTCCTAACAGATTCAAACATCAACAGATAGTTATGCCAAAAGTATAGGAAACCAAAATTAGGGCTAATTTATGGAGTTATCAATGTCCTTTACCACACATATCAAAACCAACATGCATTATATAAATATACAGATGACAGTATAACATTTTTATTTGCACTAAAGAAAAAGCTAGGATATAAAGTGTCTGTGATGTTGGACACATTCACAAGATCATGTATACAATGAAGTGCCTATTCAAAATGATAATATACAATATGGATATTGTTGAAATAACTAAGAATTGGAAATAAATGTTTGACGAGGTGAAGCATGCATACGCAACTAATTATACATTGAAAACAATAATGCTAATAATGAACCAATAACAAAGGCATTACTCCATGGTTTCATCAAGCCATACAAAATTTACGATCTTAAAAAAAATAAGCATTTCCCCTAGTGAAAGTTATTTTCCATTAGGGTTTTCCAAGACAAGTATTAAGGGGAACTAAGTTTTCTTACACTTTTATATGGGTAAAAACAACCAAATGATATTAGAAAGAACTTTTGATACCAGAAAATTATTCAATCAAAATTGTTGCACAAATACCATGGTTTTTCCTATCATACAACAAACCTATTTTACAAAGTAGTATTTATTATGCTAAATCAAGTGTTTAGTTAAATTAGAATAAGAAAAGGATAACTAAAAAGAAAAATATTACTAGACCAGTATGTAAAATCAAAACTAAAACTAGATTTCATTATCAAGTCACACATTGATCAACCTCAATCTTCTCTCAAAAGTAATTCCATAACATAAACACATGCTTATCTCAATGATAGCATAAGTAAGCACCTTGATAAGACATATCATTATAAAAAAAATCATAAACATATAAACATATTGATAACAAACCTTGATATATATCTTAATAGACATATTACTTCAGAACTCAGTATACACCTCAATCTACCAAATTCAACCATTAAACTCATTTAATTGATCTTACAAGTCTTAAAACAAAAGCTCTCGAGGATAAACATATGTTTAGGCTATATTTTCAATCATGATGATGATGACAGTGGTGACAATGGAAGTGACGATGATGAGGAATATGATGACGACGATGAAAATTGTTGGCACAGAGGGGCAGACCTAGGGTTCAACGCTTCAATAGCGCACCAACAAAACCCTAACTATCGACCTTTTCGGCAACACCTGCAAAGAAGATGAAGTCTCACCCGAGGTAGAGGCAGTAGTGGTTGCAGGAATCAAGTGTATGCAACCTTAGCTGGGACACAGACCTGTGATTGTATCACCTTAACAAAGCACTTAGCAGTTATAGTTCATTAGTATTTAACCTTTGTTTACAACGCAGATAAATCCTAATTACAGAGCAGTGCAATATTCGTCTAGATCTAATATATTCAAGCACTAAGCATATCAATGTAGATCAGATCTAGCATATTATTCACATCATTAGGAACTAAGCTATCATATTCATCTAAGCATACATCGTTACACTAAGAAGTAATCATATAAACAATAAAACATTCACAATGCACAAAGCAACCACAACATAGGATATATGTGGTTCACCCCCAGCCTAGGGCTACGTCCACCAACTCTTTTCTTCTTTATTATATTCGATCAAGCTTCTTACAAGCACATAGCATCAAAATCCTACTCCGCAAAAGACAGGAGATCTGCACGCACCTCGCCAGATCCTCCTTCCCCGAGCTAGGTTACAGCACAAAGCCTTTACACAATCTCTTACAGGCACTTTCACTTAGCCTTGCAATCCTCACACAGTATGCACAAAGCATTTACAACTATCACTTAGCACAATATCACACAAATGTGTATCTTGTATTAGCACTTAGCAAGGTACCAAGCCCCTCTTTACATCACCTAGACATATATTAATACATTACAAAAGGCCTAACCATGGGTAAACCCATGGGCCGACATCCCCATACCCGTTACATAAGCCCTAAACAAGGGACCGAGATCCCGCGATCTCCACTTCGACTTGCGCTCCACCTTTGACAACCTGTCGAAGTCCCAAAATAGGTCAAACTTGACCAAGGATCTCCAACACTTGGTCAAGGGCCAACAGGCCCCCAACACTCACATGTGACTCATCCCGAGTCACTCTTCTTTCGTTAGTTCTGCCTCAAAAGCCTCAAGCTTGGCTCGAGCTACTTCGACCTGTTGTTGCGCCAAGGCCTCCTTCTCGGCGAACTCCTGAAGAATTTCCTCGTTCACAGGTCCTTCCAAGCGTTTCTCAACTGTAGTGACTACTTTCTCTAGTTCTGCTCCTCATCCTTCAATCTCCTCAAATAGTTGACAAGTTGCATCCTAGACTGTCTGGAGCCTCTGACTCACTTCCATGACTTTAGTCTGTATGGCGTGGACTTGTTGTTGAAAAGTGCATTGTTCCTGTGATATTTTCATTCTTTCAACTGTAGACAAAAGATTCAACTGTGCCTGTACCGTTGCTTCTTGTTGCTTTGCCTCCTGGAGTTGAAACTCCATTGTCTTTAATTCAGGGTCTTCAGTAAGTCATTCATAAGTCTATGCATTGTGATCACTGATTTGTTTACATTCCATGGTGAAGGTCTTGATTCTCTCAACTACGCTACGAGCAGTTGCTTCTCTTTAATCCCGCACGTCCTACAGAGTGTTTGGCACTAATTGTAGCTCTAGATCTATTATTCTTTGTTGAAGTTTTTGAATGGCTTCAACGAACTTCGCTACTTGATGCTCTACTAGGTCTTCCTCCTTTTTCTCTAAGCTCGTCACAGAGCAGAGTGCTCTGTTGACTACTTCTTTTACTCCAGCCTACTCAGGGAGCAGTTGTTCCTTCTCTCGTTGGATTTGTGCTTTCTCTTCTTCGAATTTTGACTGGAGGGCAGCCTTCTCCTGCTACACAATCCTGCATTTCTCTATCATCGCTTCTTGTTCTTTCTTCAGGGCCACCGTGGCCTTTTTATTTTCTTCTTGTGCGTGAAAAAGGCGAGCTTCGGTCGCATCAGTTAGTCTGCGGAGTTGGGCAGGCTCCTCTCCCAAATCTGGTTCATATGATGGTGAGGGCGCAGTGGACACTGAGTGGATGGAGTGAAGGGATTGTTGAACTCCTCTCAGCTATGTCTCAATTCTATCATACATGGATTCTTGTTTGGCTTCGTTGTTCTGCAAAATGTCATATGAGGCGTCTAATATAGCTACGATGATGAAGTCAAAGTCATCGAGCGTGAGCACAATCTGCAACTTGCTCTTACTAGCTCTGGATTTCTTCCGCGAGATAGGTTTCATGGGAGAGACCTTTCTTTTCTTAGATGGATTAGTCTCATCAACGAGATCCCTAGGCGGTGTTACTTCACCTTTCTTCTAATGATATTCTTTCCCATTGTTCTCTTCTTTATCTACTTCGTCATTACCTCCTCCTGAAGTAGTTTCTTCTGATGCACTACTCAGGTTTTGTACCTCTTCTATCTTCTTCCTTCTACTAGTTCCAGGTGTGTCATGTTCTTCGCGAGTGGCCTCCGAGCTTCCGATTATTTCTTCGCGAGTGACCTCCAGGACATTCCTTAGTGATCTCTTCTAGGTCCTCTTCTGTGAGCTTATAGTATGATTGAAGTTCTTCTTTACTCTCGTCTGCGCGCGTAGTGATATAAGTGAAATGTTGATCTGCGTGGAACTTCATAAGGGGCCTGAACCGATGTAGGGTGTTCGACGTCATACGAGGGACAACCTCAATGGCTCTCTTTAACTGCAGATAGTAGGTATGGAATATTGTGTTTGACTGCCACTGTTTTCCCATATCGCTCGAATACCAGAGCGTGGTGAACTTCGCAGCGAGTGGCTCGAATGGATAAATGTCATGAAAGGTTTCACCTTCTGGCATCTCCCAAGTTGTAAACACGATGAGGATCAGGAGCCAACTAAAGTGGAACTCATAGCCCTGATCCTGAGCTTCATGGAAATCCAATTCTAACTGGTTGACTAAGTACTTTGCCCAATTCATCTGTATTCCTTCTACGCATTTTCCATTGAGGTCAACGATGAACCCTGTGACCTGTGTAGGTCTATTCTTTCTCACTAGCTTCCCTGTGATCAGCTGGCAGGTCAGGGGCACTGTTCCATTCTAGATGGAGGCTACCTTGTAGCCTATGTTACATGTCAAAATTACTCAACTGGATAAGTGTTGCATGTTCCTCTCAATTGTCGTAAGTGTCACATCTTCCTTACAACTTTCGCAAGTGTCGCAAGTTGGTCACAAGTGTCACAAACGATGTTCGAGCATACTGCCATGCCGAAGACACTAAGGAGACACTTAAAACATCACATGTGCTTGGTTTGGAGAAGAAGAACTAGTTAACTCGAGTCAAAGAACTCTTAACACCTGAAGAGAGCCCTGAAACAAAGGTTTTGAGGAGGAGCGCTCCCCTATATCAGCCTTAGGAGCGCTGGCTCTCCTCTACAAGGCTTCAGGGAGCGTTATAATGCTCCCCTGCCCCCTCTGAAGGATCGCTACTCACTTTGAAGGCGTTGGCACTCCCCTCAAGCTTCTCAGGGAGCGCTACAACGCTCTTATGCCCCTTCTAAGGGAGCGCTGCCTAATCTAAGGCAGTAGTTGGCCCGTTGAGGAGAATAAGAGGAGGATCTTTCAAGATTAGGAGGTAGTTGTATTCAAATTCTTGGTTTCATCAAGAGATCCCTGATCTGAGGAGGAAGTTCCCCAACTTGTTCTAAAGATAACTCAAGAGGTTAAGCTCCTCTTAACCTATATAAGAAGGCTCTATGATGGTGGAAAGGGGAAGAAATGCTAGCATGAAACCTATCATCTTAAAGGAAACACACAGTCAACCAAAAGAGAGTGATCAGTGAAGTT
The DNA here is from genome assembly GCA_000966675.3 of Picea glauca. Classification (NCBI taxonomy): domain Eukaryota; kingdom Viridiplantae; phylum Streptophyta; class Pinopsida; order Pinales; family Pinaceae; genus Picea; species Picea glauca. The sequence goes on from JZKD02S1676574.1 coordinate 142,585, forward strand.
GTTGTTATCAAATTTGTGGATCTTTCAGGCAAGGGTTAGACGAAGAGGACTTGACGAAGCTGTCGCATTCGCATCTACGATTGTAAGTATTGATGTCGTTATTCTCATTAATATGACACGCTTGGGATGTTTCTTTCTAGTTTGTGTCTAATGTTACATGAACTTATCATTAATTGATAGATTTTTTTTCAAGCTAATATCAATAGAGTAGGAAGTGGTCGTATCTTGTTTGTCTACAGAGCTTAGTGAGGAGCGAAGGATTGGAGCACAACTCGGAGCGTGCAGGGACAAACATCGTTAAAAAGGTACTTCTGTCATCCTTCCTTCTCATGTGTTAGTTTATATAGATTTGAAAGGAATTCAGTGTCCATGTTAAGCATTTTCTATCTTAGAGTTAGGGTCAAGCTCTTTGAGGCAATCTTCCTATCCGCAGGGAGATTTTCCTACAACAGAAACTGACGACTTCGCTGGGGAGATAGCCTCAAATTGAAACTTCTTGTTTTGATTTCTCCTCATTGACCTATTTCTTCCCCTTGATTGTTTCAGACCTGGTTCAATCCTATTTTGATTGGTTTCATGAGCTGATTGGCTCCCTACCCCATCATACTCAGCTTAATCGTCGAAATTGAATTTCATTTTTTTGATTTTTTGACACTTTTGGGAGTTTCTGAACCTGGTGCCCCTGTCCCTGTGCTAATAGAGTGCCAGCACTCCCTAACATATTTTCACAGAGCGCTATAACGCTCCTTGCCTTTGGCAAGAGAGCGCCAGCCCTCTTTTGGTCAATAAACCCTCCAGAATTGCTTTTTCTGGGTTTTTGCCTCTGTGTCCCTCCTGCTGAGTAACCTTGTGAGTCAATGCTTCTTCTCTTTCAGCCTTGACATATGTCTTTTTGAAGAACGAACATCTTACTATTTGGATTGTGTAGCCTTCTTCACTATTGTTATTGAGTTTTTCTATTGATTGGAGTCTGAAACCCATGCATTGTCTTTCTCTTTGTTTAACTGAGTAAAAACCCTGGTGAAGGTCATCAAAGGCCTACATATCTCCTTATCTTGATTTCAGTCAAGATCATTGTTCTTCAACTTTTTCTTTTTGGGTGTGAAGTTTTTTTTCTCTTTGATTGTTTCTTTTCTTTCGCTTTTCGTTTTGATTGCAACGAAAGGGTGTATTGTTTGTATGACTTTTGCTTGTGCTAGTTTGATTTTCATTCATACAAAATGATAATTAGCAAGATGAGAATTGTGTTGAATTGATCATTATTCATATGCAAACAATAAAAGGCATCTTCATGATTGATTGTGCATGTTAGAAGGCATCTCAAAAGTTTTAGCATTGCATCAAGATTTGATTGAGAAAAAAAAATTGTTTGAGGATGCTCCTTATTTGTGCTTGTTAGTGAAAATAACTTTCTCTCTCCCTTAGATAGATGTTCATCGAAAATAAATGACTTCTTATCATATTTGATGCATTTTTGGGAATGAGTCATAATTCCATTCGTTTCACTTCCATGCACCCCTTTGCGTAAAGAACAGCCGTAAAATCAACGCTAATTAAAAATTATTTGGAACTTTTTCTTTTCTAGGATCCTCCACCAACAGTAGACTAGGCTTAGTACTTTGGATTAGGCTGTGAGAATAACTCTCCAAAGTTTCCAAAACAAACATTAGCATCCTGAGTTAGGGAGAGTAAAATCCAATTATCGTATAACTCTGCATGGGATCCCCCTCTCACACAGGGGTTACGCACGAGGTCACATTCGGGTGAGCTACGGGGACTAACCCTCCGTGGTTTAACTGACTGTGGTGGTCAGATCATATTGTGGGGATCACTTTGAGGTAAATCCACAATTACTGTGTGGAAGCCTTTTAGTTGATTTTGGGCTCGATACCCTGCCCGTACGTTCGGATCAGACTGTCGATTGTTCCCACCCAGGGGCTGACTGCGAATTGGTAACCTTAGTGGCCATAATCTTTAGGGTCTTACACAAGGTGATGGTGACGGGAAGTCTCACTGTACCTAGAGAAGACATTGGTCAAACTCACTCGGGCTCCTTGGAGGGTAAATCCACAATTACTGCGTGGAAGCTTGCACCAAGGCGTAAGTCCGTTAAGCAGGTTGCCATTGTAACTGTTCCACCTTATCCCCGCCCCTTTCTGGACTTGATCACGCGACGTTGGATTTCATCACCAACTAGTACAGTCATCAAAAGAAGGTCATGTTTGCTTGGTTGTGATTCTTAGATTCTTTAGCGTGTGCTGTTTATTTTCGGTAGTTGTCCATAGATCTCTTCCGCCGACTCTTCTTCGCCAACATCGACCCTCCACGTCGTTCGCGGAGGCTACAGGGACTTCATCCAGAAAATATGGAAGGAAACACCCCTTTACCCCCTCATTCTATAGAGGAATCTCCTCAACAGAGCAACGTTCAAAATACGACAACTTCCCAGGAAGAAGTTCCCACTCCTTTGTAGAATTTTCAAATTGTTTCAGAATCTCCGGAAGCTTACCGCATTCCGGAGGGATATGAACGACAGATCCTCCACCTGAATTCCACTGGAGAATTTGTTGTCATCAATCCTTCTGACATTCTGGCTGGGTCTTCTCAAAACCCTTTAGCCAATGACCCTTTTTGGGCTGCAGACATTGTTCGAAGTTCACCACGCTTGGTGCGAGATCTTTATGGAACAGGAGAAGGTGTCGATGCACCTTTTTCCTACACCGTACCTCCAAATCATTTCACCGGTACCACCACTTTTACAGCCACACCACCCGTTGGTCCGAACATACCGTCTGTTGGCCTAAGGTCTACTATTCCCCTCCAGACGGCCCATTCTACAATGGTCCCGCACATTCTGACTATCCCCACCGGTAACGCGGTGGTCAATCAAGCTCCAATTGGTACACCTGTAACACCAAGACCTACACTCCCTTTTGGATTCAGGGCACTGAATTCTTCCACTACCACCACTGCCCAAACTACTACCCAAGTTATACCGGGAAGTTCCATACCTATCCAACAAACCGGAACTGATCAGTCATTTACGTCTGGTTCTCAAATCCCAGGAACCCTACCTCAAGCTGGGGGGCATCCTCCCACCGGAGGACAAATTCCATTCGGGGGGAACCTCAATGCTGGGGGGAATCCTCCTACTGGAGGAAAAATTCCATTCGGGGGGCACCCTCATGCTGGGGGGAAGCCTCAATCCGGAGTCTACCATCAACCACACGGACAAAATGTGTCCGCCGCACCCAATTCGCGGAACGTCCTTTTTCAAGGAAACCCACAATTCTCGATAGGACAAAACGCTCATACTCCGCAACAACCCCCTTATGGACAAATTCCAAACCCACCCTATAACCCACAAAACCCATCCGGTTATCCTCCACTCACACATGCTTCTCAAACATCTCAAATCCTGTGTACCTTGGTCAAAACCAACCTCACATGAGAGGGCCCACTAGTTATAATTATCCACATAAACCAGTAATGGGACCCACTGGTGTCCCTCTGCCACACCAACATTACCCACAGGTTAACCGACAACTACCTTTTCTAGCTACCCTGGATCTTCCAAACTTGTCTCGGTTAACGAATGATCCCATTTATCATTCTCCGGTTTGGCCAGCTATTCCAGCTAAACTTCCTTCTGACATCCCAAAATTCGACGAAAAGTCCAGAGAAGACCCGAACAACCACATGATGACTTTCCATTTGTGGTGTTCATCCAACTCCCTCATGGACTATTCGATTCGTTTGCGTCTTTTCCAACGAACACTTACGAGTTCCACGGCGAAATGGTATATTGAATTACCACGTGCATCTTTTCACGATTTCAACTCCCTCTCCATGTCCTTCCTCAATCACTTCCAACTACCCATCTGGTACAAGACGGGTACTGAACTATTAACCTCCCTTCGTTAGACAACTTTTGTACATATCTCTGATCATATCCATGAATGGAGACGACGACGAAGGCTAATCAAAGAGGTCATTACTGACCAATTGTTAGCGGAATGGTTCACGAAATCGTTGTTACCCCAAATTTCTCGTGACGTTGCCATGGGTGGTGTAGTCACCGAGGAAGAAGCCATCGCCTGAGCTCAGTACTTAGACTTAGTCTATTCACAATCCGGTACTCTATATGAGTTGATACCAAATGCCACCCATGCCACTAACGATCCATCCAAACCATCGACTGCTTCGCATGCGGATGGAGTTATTGGCTCCGTCAAAACTCAATCCACTACCCAGTCTACTGGAACGACCCAATGGCCCGCTTCGATGGCTGCTCCCAGTTCGATTGCACCCTCTTCTACCCCCCCTCAAACTCAGGTCTCTGATGTGAATGCAGTCCAATCAACCCCTTCACAACAACTTGGGGGCAAGAAGAAAGCGAGAAACAAACCAAAGAAGGACAATAACAATGAACAACCCAAGACCCAACCACAAACTCCTGCTGCCGGAAAACAACCACAATGAAAACCGAAATTCCCATGTCTCATTTGTGGTGATGATCACTACACTCGAGACTGCCCACATCGCGATGAAGTGGCCAAACTTTTCAAGGGAAATTCACAACCCACTGTGCTCACTCAGCCTTTTCCACAGCAACAATCTTTGGTTGCACAAACCCCCACGTCGGGGGGCAGTTCCAACCAACCCCGTGATGAGGCCTCGACAAGTGCCCACATTTACATGTTTAACAGAGTTAATCTAACCACTCGCTCTGTGACATATGACACGCCAGTTACACCTGAAAAGACAAAGATCGCTAACGGTTCTCCGTCAGACCCGTTACCATCCCCCACCAATCCTCCGTCTGTTAGCCCTCCATCCAAGCCACTCCAGATTGAGAAACCTTCTTTTGACTCTATCTTACGCCCTCCTAAGAGCACCATCTGGAAATCTACCTTCAATCCTAATTCATGGGCTGCCCAAAATTACAACATTGTAGAAGATTTGGCCCAAGCCCCGTGTGCCATGTCCGCCTTGGAATTTCTACAACACTGCCCCAGCCAACATAGAACGCTCTTAGACGCCATCGACGATTTTGATCCTGAGTCATAAAAAAACCTCACGCTTAATCTGGATGATCATCAACTGCGACTCTCCCACCAGCTAGCTTTCCAAATCGATGTTGTTGTTCACAATCAACAAATCCACCGAACTATCCTGGATGAAGGAGCCTCCACCTGTGTCATGTCTCTAGCCTGTTGGAAAGGCTTGAAATCACCTGCCCTTAACAAGTCCTCTACCATGTTATGCACCTTCGATGGACGAGGTTTTCATCCTCACGGATTATTACAATCCTTAGCCATTCAGTTGGGCGGAAAAACTGTTACCGTTGACGTCGAGGTGGTCGATGCTCCCCTCGATTACAACCTACTACTTGGAAGAAGTTGGTTCTACGCCATGACTTTCGTCGCCTTGTCGGTGTTTCGATGTGTACAATTCCCCCATCAAGGCAAAATTGTTACCATCGATCAGCTTGATTTCTGCACACCCGACGCTCGCATCCCTACTACCAACAACATTCCTTTTTTGGGAGACCACCCGGTTACGTATGAAAGCGTTGGTGTTGGCTTATTGAAAGATTCTAGCCTCATGGGTACTTAACCTACACCACTTCCACCTAACGCACATCATATTTCCACCGTCAATATGATCTCGACTATGCCTTATCAATCCTTGTAATCATCTGACCCTTGGATTGTGCCTAGTCCTTTGGAATTCGATGTGCTCGGTGACACTATGTCACTTAGCCCAGCCGAGGCCACATACGTAGCTATTCAATCTGCCTCTCCCCCTTCAAACACTTCACATTCATTGGCATTCGATGCCTTTTCGATGCCCTCATGGTTGGATTCCCTATCATTTGTCGTCGATTACATTTCCCACATTTTTCCTTCGGACGAATCTATTATGGAAATGCTTAGCATTGATGATCTGCCCTGGGATGATAACCATCATCGATCCTCTTTTCTTCCGCCATTGAAAGAAATTCGCGGAGACACACACTCTGTCTTCCCATTTGATGTTACCCATGCTCCGCAATCTCCTATCCTCACACAAGATACTCYCTCTGAGGGGAACATGAGTAACATCTCTACTACAATCACGATTGACATTTCAATCAAAGAAGGTGTCGTGGAAAACATCAACCTTGGTGCTAATTGCACACCCGACGAAGTAGTTTCTTACACCACTTTGTTCAAGGAATTCTGCGCTGTCTTCGCATGGAGCTACAAGGAAATTCCAGGGATCGACCCTTCAATCATCGTACATGAAATCAAAACCTACCCTGACGCGAAACTGGTTCGACAAAAACTTCTCCCGGTTCATCCCAAGAAAATCGCAGCTATAAAGGCAGAAGTTGAAAAACTTCTAAAATCTGGCTTCATCTATCCCGTCCCTTTAACCGAATGGGTCTCCAACCTTGTTTCGGTTGCTAAGAAACAAGGGACCATCCGTGTTTGCATTGACTATCGAGATCTCAACAAAGCTTGTCCCAAGGACAACTACCCTACACCCTTCATCGACCAAATCATTGATAATTGTGCAGGGAGCGTAATCTTCTCTTTCATGGATGGCTTTTCTGGATATAACCAGATTGAAATCTTACCTGTTGATCAACATAAGACAGCCTTCATCTGCTCTTGGGGTACTTTCATCTACCAAAAGCTACCTTTTGGCCTTAAAAATGCTGGTGCTACTTTCCAGCGAGCCATGTCGTACGCTTTTCATGACATCAAACATATAGCAGAACCGTATCTCGATGATTTACCCGCCCATTCGCTAAATCGATCCGATCACATTGATCATTTACGAGAAATTTTTCTTCGATGTCAGTTCTACCGTATTCGTCTGAACCCACACAAATGCATTTTCGCTGTCGAATCCGGTCGACTCCTCGGTTTCATTGTCTCCAAAGACGGGATCAGGGCGGAACCCTTAAAGATCAAGGCCATATTAGTCTTACCTCCACCTACCAATTTAACCCAACTCCAGAGTTTGCAAGTCAAAGAAAACTTTCTTCATCGTTTCATATGCAACTATGTCGAGATCACTAAAGGATTTATGCGGTTACTACAAAAGAACGTCCCTTTCATCTGGGATGACGTCGCTCAACGGTCATTCGACGCTCTCAAGCACGTTTTGACCCATGCACCTTTGTTACATCCCCCTGAATATACAAAAGATTATATCCTTTACTTGGCCGCTTCTACTTCCACCATTGCGATGGTGTTATTTCAATAAGACCCCAACGACGAAGAACATGTGATTTATTATCTGAGCAATATTCTAGCTAGACCCAAACTCATATATTCGCATGTTGAGAAACTGGCTCTGGCAGTCGTCATCGTTGTCCAAAGGTTCTGCCACTACATCTTATTACGCACCACCACGGTAATCGCAGACTCCAACCCAATATATCATGTCTTGACACGTCAAGTACTTGGGGGAAAATATTCAAAATGGATCGTTATTCTTCAAGAATTTGATCTTGAGTTTACGAAGGCTAAAGGCAAAAAATCCCTGGTGTTTGCCGAGCTCATCTGTGCTCTCCCTCATGCCGATGAAAACATTGAACCTAGAGATTCTCTCCCCGACGAATCTCTCTTCCTCATTATCACCTCTGATCCTTGGTACGGAGACATTCTCCTCTACCTTCAAACCCAATGTTTTCATCCCAACATCTCTCGCGAAGAGCGTCGATGCATTTGTCACCACTCTCGTCGTTATATCATTCTCGACGACACTTTGTATCGCCGTGGTATTGACACCATCCTTCGGCGATGTCTGATTCACGAGGAAGCTAAACGTGTTTTGAACGATTGTCACTTTGGCGCCTGTGGCATTCACCTTTCTGGGATGGCCACAGCCCAAAAAATCCTACGTGTCGGCTACTTTTGGCCCTCGGTTTTCAAAGATTGCATCGAGGCCGTAAAAAAATGCCCACCCTGCCAAATCTTTAACAAGAAGGAACGTACCCACCCTACGGCGTTGCACCCTATTATAGCCATCGACCCCTTTGCCAAATGGGGCATCGATTTCATGCAGTGTAAGCCTACCTCAGCCGGGGGGCACGGTTACATCATCGTCATCGTCGACTACTTCACCAAATGGGTTGAGGCTATGCCTACCTTCCTGAATGATGGTCGTATTGCAGCTCTATTCCTCTTCAACCACATCATAACTCATTTTGGTGTACCACGTGCCATTGTCACTGACCATAGTGCACACTTCAAAAACTAGATGATGAGCGAGTTACATGTCAAATTGGGTTTTCGCCATGAAAACTCATCCCCTTACTGCCCTCATGCGAACGGACAAGTTGAGGCTATAAACAAAGTCCTAAAAACTATGATCCAACGCATGGTAGGGGAAAACAAAACATCATGGCATTTACAATTGTTCTCCGCTCTCTGGGCCTATCGCACCTCTGTGAAAACTTCAACTGAATTTACTCCTTTCCAGTTGGTCTATGGCATTGAAGTCGTCCTACCAATCGAGTGTGAGATTCCATCACTCAAACTGAAAGTAGAACTCCTGCCCCATACCTCTGCTGAAGAAGAACGATTCTTGTATCTATCCAAACTGGACGAAACCCATCGTGATGCTGCTCTCGCCAATGAGGCACATCAGAAACGAATTAAGAGTCAATATGAAAAATCCGTCCACCCGAGGACTTTCGCAGAAGGAGACTTAGTCCTCGTTTACGACCAAGCTCACGATAAATTGGGGATAGGAAAGTTAGAACCTATGTGGCACGGTCCTTACATCGTGAAGCGTGTTCTACACAGAGGGGCCTACGAATTAGTTGATCATGATGGAATTTCCCTGGGAGAGCCCCAAAATGGGCTTTACCTTAAGAAGTACTATGCCTAGATCACCTAGCATTTGTACTTTGTACATTATTGTATTTTAGTTTGGTGTGTCTATTTCTTTCGTGTGCTTGAGTCTTTACCGTTGCCACTCATGACTGTGCCTGTGTCTTCATGCGCAAATGACGTCTTCCTTTCCTATCTTTTTTGGGTTCGCGGATGGCGCTAGCCGACATACCCGGAACATTTCTTCAACGGCTTGGGTTATTTACCAATTTGATGAGGTGGTGAGTTCAGGAGGCATCTGCTTAGGACCAACAACCAACAATATGGCAGAATATCACGTTGTCATTGGAATGTTGACCCAAGCCTCCTCCCTAGGTATCTCTCGTATCATTATTTACTTAGACTCCCAACTCGTGGTTTACCAACTCAACCGTATCTACACTATCCATATTCCTATCCTGCTACGTCTACACTTACAAGTTCGTCATCTTGAACGAATGTTCGATTACATTGAATATAGACACATTCCAAGAGAACTTAATAGTGTTTCGGATTCATTAGCTAATTATATCATGGATCGGTATCTTGCCCACATATAAGATTTAAGGAAAGCAAAACTGTACATTACATGTAAATTAAAACACATCACAGACATCATCATGTACAAATCATTGGCATCATAAAAACTCGAAACTGTATATATATATATATATGTATGTATGTATGTATGTATGTATGTATGTATGTATGGCGTGACTGAAATGTTTGTATTACATCAAAAAGTATGTAGAAGAGCAAAATATTGGGTCTTTCCACCCATACAACGTCGCCTGACAAGGCATACAAAAATATGATCACCAGAGAGACTCTAATCTCCCCGCACTACATTGTGTTGTGAGTAACACAACACTGCGTGCACTACGCGCCTCAATAGAGAATTGAGATTCTCTGGTACTCCTACAGTGTGCCTCTGCAGATGTAAAGGCACTTCCCCCCTCTGCAGAGGAGGGATGCCCATCGTAAGGCCTTGGAGGTTTCTCTCACCCTCCCGGAGACCCATCACTAGTACTACCGGATCTGCTGCAACCGGGACACCCCCGCGACGTCCTGGTATTGGTGTATCAGTCGGACGCATTGTTCCTTTGTCTGCATGTTGGAAACAATACATCTGTTAAAACTCTTCTACATACCCAAAAAAATATATATACATCAAAAACTTAAAAAACAAAAACTAGACAAGGTATAGCTCAGTCTCTTACCTGACTCGTCCCAGTCTTCCCCCGCGGGAAAAATCAAGTCCATACTCCCGCGGAAATCTACCTCGGCATAAGGGAATTCCTCTATCCAGAGGTACTGTCGTCTCAACCAGGGAAAGAAATCGCCAGTGAAATGGAACTCTGACTCCGATACTAGCCTTGGAGACAGACTAGTCCACCTCTCCATCCTAGGTTCATCGACTGGTCGCACCGCCAGCGCTATCTAAGGCTGCATCTGGGGGATGCGCTCTAGAAAAAATGATACCAAAAATGAGCCGTAACCAAACTGCTTCTATCCAGTCCTGCATCGTGAGATCTGTTCCTTCACATTTCGAAGGAACGCTACAGTCCAGCTGAACAATGTTGGTTCCAAACACTGAACACTGTAAGCCACCTGCGATCTTGATGCCAGATGAGCGCTAGTGCTGCATGTCATGCTCGTGATAGCAAACAGTATAGACCGGAGGGGCAAATCTCGAATATCCTTGATAGGGATTCTAGCCCCTACCAGCCTTGCTCCTGGGATGCAGTGGCATGCCAGATACACGTCCACTCATTCAGGTAGCTCCCTCTTTCCGGAGAACAATATGGGGACCCCTCTTTTCGAGAGGCCGGTCAAAAAGTACACGTCTTCTAACTCAATGGTTAAAAGTTGTGTGCCGATTCGGAATCCTTGTTCTGCAACATCCCAGAGGCCAATCATATGCTCGAGCAATAAAATCTCTCTCTTCATTTTTTGCAACTTGAAGAATTTGAGAAAACCACAAGCTCGCAAGGTGGCCCGTGTATGAGGACTCCGCAAGGTAGTTAAGTCATCCATCTCATGTTCCCTCTCTTTCCACTCGATCATGGTCGCCGAAGTTATCTACAAAACAAAAAAATCAAGAAATTCGTTATTTCCACGTTTTGGCAATTTCGGAAATTTTCAAAAGCAATTTAAAACATGAAATAATATGCCCACATCATTTAAAAGTAACCACACGCTCTTTATAATCACCACGCCCTCTCTTAAGAATTTAACATTCATCAAACAATGATAAAAACGTTTAAAAATATCAAAACGATTTTATGGCTGTGTGGGCATGCGTGGGGGTTTTCCTATGGATTATTTGCTAAAAAACGACCCATCTAATTGACTTCTAGGGCGTTGGCATCTTAACCATCCTTTCCTAGAACGTTTTTGCAAAACAAATCCCGTTTTTCATTGATTTTCAAAGAGGCCGATTTGGTTCTAATTGGGGAAACTTAGGGCTTCGTGTTTTAAAATAAATAATGCTATGAAAATGAATACCAAACCATGCAATTGAAAGAGCAAGAGATGGACACCTACCTGGTCCAAACGGCGAGTGAAATGGTCAACTGTAGCTCCAACAGTGAACAAAACAAGATCCACTTCAAACTGAAAATCCCCACTACTCCAAATCCTTGCAAAATGAAATGGTAAATGAAATTTCAATCAATTGTTATTTATAAATTTTCATTTTTCATAAGGTATAGTCATTTTTTGCGTTTCTCTAATGATATAATGGCTTTACTAAACCCTGGTTTGTAGCTTTGGCATCGCAGGTTTCCTGGCAGTCCTGATGGATTATCTACCTTGTCACATTTATGAGCATAGTCTTAGTTCGTTCTCGAGCTCGGCAATATGAGAACGTAACCGGGTAAAATTTTATCTCTTTTTTGGACCCATACGGATACGAACACATGAAAAAGGAACCCCCCTGGAGTCTACTTTAAACCCTTTTCAAACTCTCTAAATATGAAAAGATTGTCGAGTGACCTTGCTTCCTTTCACATTCGTTAAAAGGTCAGAAAGGGCGTCTTTCGAGCGATAGTTTAACCATTTTTCGGTCTCGTTAGACTATTGTATGAAAAAGGAACTGAGAGAGTTCTCTTTTAAGTGTTTTTCCAAACTCTATAATCCCAAAAACCTTCGAGTTTTCTATCTTTGGACTCGTTAAAGCACACATCGACAGAAACATATGGGACTGAACCCTTACTTCTTCCAGTTCGTTAAAAAAGGGAAGAGGAACTTACCGAAGGTGAGTTATATCGAGCATATGTTATCCTCCTTGATCTCATTAAATCAAAAAGAGGTACTCATCTATCTGGATGGGGGAAAAAATTGAAAGGAGCAAGCCAAGCAGTCTCTTGAGAACATCATCCAACACTTCTTAGAGTCGCCCTTGAACACGACACTTTTTCATTTGCATACATCATAATCCACTGAACCTCTGCACTGAGCCAATCCTTTGAGTTCCTTTCACTCCTTTGGGTCACCCGACGCAAGTCACAGTACCCACTGCATAGTTTTGGTCCATGTCACGTTTCGTTGTCGTGCCTCAGTGTTCAAGGGAAGTATCTGCCTCGAGAGTCAGCCATCCCAAATATCTTGCCTCAAAACCTATGTCAGTCCATGTCCATTTGATCCACCAATTATATCTCCATGTCCATTTCATGTCATTGATGGGGGATACATCAAGGCCCTCCCTCGACGAGTCTATTCCTGTCGACTTCAACACATTATCCGAGAATCAGACTTAGAAACTAGTTAGTACTTTGGGACCTGCATGCCTCAATGGCAGGCCTCTTCACATTCGACAGTGGGTTTACATCATTAACCCCTGATCAAATGATTCCACGGATGTTCGACCTTAGCTCATATATTCGCATTCACTGGAATGTACTAGGGTACCTTGGGAATCATTGGCATTAATGGTGATCTCCCTCGCACTTGTTAACGGTTCACACCATTGACCGATAATCAAGTGGTTTCTGCCATGTTCGACGTCAGGACATCTATTCGCATGGTCAGATTCGTACCATATTGGGATTGGTAAGAAGACCCTGGGTTGACAGATCACTTTGATATATGCTTTCCCCAGGCTGCGAAGGAGTTTCTATTGGACAAAGAACGCATACACCATTACATAGATCCACTATGTATTGGTCGTGGCTATGTCTTGTCATCTCGTAGATCCACTGTGTATTCTTTGTGGCTACGATCAGTCCGAGTCATCAGCGTATAGATCCACATTGTATCTTCGGTGGCTATACCTTTTTATCAATACAATTATGGATCCGCAGTGTATTTTATGGCGGCCATACCTTGCAAATTCTTGATCACCCAAGCATAGGTATGCCTGCCTTGGGTTTTGAAATATGTCATGATATTTGTTGGATGTTTGTGTGCAGCTTCCGTTAGGTTCTTCGAGTCTATACCCTTGTCTGAACGTCTACAAAGTATTTCAGTTATCAGTTTGCATCGTCTAACTTCATACTTTGGGGGGCAATCTGTTACATGTCAAAATTACTCAACTGGATAAGTGTCGCATGTTCCTCTCAATTGTCGTAAGTGTCGCATCTTCCTTACAACTTTCGCAAGTGTCGCAAGTTGGTCACAAGTGTCGCAAACAATGTTCGAGCATACTTCCATGCCGACGACACTAAGGAGACACTTAAAAAATCACATGTGCTTGGTTTGGAGAAGAAGAACTGGTTAACTGGAGTCAAATAACTCTTAACACCTTAAGAGAGCCCTGAAACAAAGGTTTTGAGGGGGAGCGCTCCCCTATATCAGCCTTAGGAGCATTAGCGCTCCCCTACAAGGCTTCAGGGAGCATTATAACTCTCCCCTTCCCCCTCTGAAGGAGCGCTACTCACTTTGAAGGCACTGGCACTCCCCTCAAGCTTCTCAGGGAGCGCTACAGCACTCTGATGCCCCTTCTAAGGGAGCGCTGCCTAATCTGAGGCAGTAGTTGGCCCGTTGAGGAGAATAAGGGGAGGATCTTTCAATATTAGGAGGCAGTTGTATTCGAATTATTGGTTTCATCAAGAGATCCCTGATCTGAGGAGGAAGTTCCCCAACTTGTTCTAAAGATAACTCAAGAGGTTAAGCTCCTCTTAACCTATATAAGAAGGCTCTATGATGGTGGAAAGGGGAAGAACTGCTAGCATGAAACCTATCATCTTAGAGGAAACACACAGTCAACCAAAAGAGAGTGATCAATGAAGCTGTTGTTATCCAAGTTGTGGATCTTTCAGGCAAGGGTTAGACGAAGAGGACTTGACGAAGTTGTCGCATTCTCATCTACGATTGTAAGTACTGTTGTCGTTATTCTCATTAATATGACACGCTTGGCCTGTTTCTTTCTAGTTTGTGTCTAATGTTACATGAACTTATCATTAATTGATAGATCTGTTTTCAAGCTAATATCAATAGAGTAGGAAGTGGTCGTATCTTGTTTGTCTGCAGAGCTTAGCGAGGAGCGAAGGATTGGAGCGCAACTCAGAGCGTGCAGGGACAAACGTCGTTAAAAAGGTACTTATGTCATCCTTCCTTCTCATGTGTTAGTTTAGATAGATTTGAAAGGAAGTCAGTGTCCACGTTAAGCATTTTTTGTCTTAGAGTTAGGGTCAAGCTCTTTGAGGCAATCTGCCTGTCCGCAGGGAGATTTTCCTACAACAGCCTCGCATCCCCTTTTCTACATCGCCATAGGTATCCTTAATCCTCTGTGTTAGGGCACGATATGCAGCCTTCCCTGGGTAGAAGTCTTGTGGGTCTAGTCCCTGCATGCTCAACCCAGTGATCCTATGGATCAGTGTTGGTTCAATGATGATGCATCTGTCTAGCCACAGATAGCTTCCATGGTAGCACGATAGCATGAGCTTAACGCATGCGTTAACTTCCTAGTGCCTTCTAAAATGTGGTATCTTCATTACGTTCAGGACAGTGGACTGCGCGAGGTTCATAGTCCGTGGTTGGGGGATTATCCTCGAGTTCTTCCCCTTCGTCCTAGTCAAGTACCTATGAGGGGAAATCATGTTGTGGTTCTTGCGATCCCCTAGGTTCAAGTCATTGAATTTTAATGTCATGATCTTGTCTAGATGGGTTCGAACTGCACATATCCCCTTCGGGAGGTACACAGTAACCAGTGTGTAATCGAAGAAACTTCGGACATTGTCATGACTCACCGCATCGACCAGGGGCGGTATGTAGTCAGGTAGGATAGATGGGATTAACTTCGCATTCACCAAGTCATCTCGATGCTTGGTTCTTCTCTTGGTTGTGGCTCAGGATGGTCCAAATCCACGAGTAGTCGACGGAGAGGCTTGCACTCCTCTCGTCGATGAATCTTGAATCCCTGCGGACATTACTTTTTCGGCCATTAGATCAATTAAGATTTCTTCTACAGAATTTTCAACTACATTGAATTCGTCCGACATACACACTCGATATTGGATACTTAGGTTAATGAAAAATCGTTCAATAGGTAGCGGAGTTTAGTAAACACAGCACGGAAACAATGAGTTCTCTCATTGGCGCGAATATAATTTGAAAAAGTATTCTCGGTGCAACAGTCGACAGAATAAGTAGACAACGGTGTAACAAATCTCTACAATGGGTGAGAAGCCTTCATCAATGCAGTTATGTCCGTTACGGCGCAGTCCCAATGGCCCGATGGTGAGATTTTTGGCCATAATTGTTGCTCTAACTGTTCGGGGCGTCGGTCTAACAGTTATGATGCTTCCAACAGTCATATCACTCTACCATGGTGAAGTTCCACTTAACGTTGTTCTGATATGCCGACGAAGTTCCAGTTTTGCAAACCTACCTTTTGTGAAGTCTCCTCTGGAACCTCCTGCAACTTTTTTAGCTTTGATCTCTTCTTACTGAGCTTTCTAGCTTTATTCCCAATGATCTGTGTCTTGGTATTCCTCTTTCCATTCTAATTCTTATATGTACTCAACATAGTAACTTCGCATTGATGAGAGTTTGTCATAGGGTTCAAGGGTAATACTTCTTTTATGTCTGGGGTAGGTGCTCTACTTTCCTGTATGGATAGGTTCTTCAAGTCTTCCTGCGTTTTTTCTTCTTAGACAACCCAGTCTCTATTCCTAAGTTGCTTTGACTTGTCCTCTTGTTCTTCTATCAAGTACGTTATTCTCCTAGTCATGAAATCTTTTAATTCTTTCTTTTTTTGTTCTAGGGTCTCTTCTTCTTTTCTCCGGATATGATCTCTCTCAATCCAGGGTTTTCCTAATGCCATAGAAAATGGGGCGTTGTTCTCAATGAATTTAACAACCTCAAATTCTTCCTCTGTCAAAGTTCCATGAGCACGCATAGAGGTCTGGGTAAGTCTTCCACATAGGGTTATCAGTTTTCCTCTAAAGAATCATATTCCTCCTAATGAAGGAACCATAGTAGGCCTTCCCAAAATTTCCCAAGTACTTTATGTCATGACATTCACCTGTGTTTCCTCATCCAGAACACAGTCTATGTCGAAATCTCCTATTCTTGCTTCTATAAACTCTTTTTCTTTGAAGATCTCTAGTGACAAGTTGATATCTTTGTGATCATTCAGGGTTTCTTTCATTTGTAGTAATACAGTCTCTGATTCTTTCTGGGGTTCTGCCATGGTCTTAGTTTTTTGGCCTTCCTCAAGGTTTTATGGTCTCATGTTCATTCTTTCAAGCTTAGCAATCATTCTAAGGAAATCCAAAACTTCATGGTCCATAGCTTTACAAAAAAGGCAAGTAGGACCTCTACCAGGGCATTCCTTAGCAAGATGTCTTGGTCTTCTGCAACTTAGCAAAGATTTAATCCTCTATTTCTCTTGAACGATCCCCAACCTTTCCTATACTGTGCACTAGGATCACAATAACTAACCTGCAAAAAATTATTTCTAGGATCCTACATCCATTTGTTAGTCAAAACATTATTTATATGCATAGGAATAACATATCTTTCATTATTTCTATCGGATCTATTCATATCAAATCGTCTTTCTTCTAGTTGTACCCTAGTTTTCAGATTATGATCAAATCTATTAAACATACATAGATCCATTCTTTCGAAATAAAAAAAATTCACTTATCTTACCTTTCTCAGATCACAAAGCCTCAAGATCTTACCTCTTTTCTTCAAATCAGACTTCTCTTCTTAGCACAGATCTTCACAAGTCAAGTAGAATAATGCGCACCAAAGTAGCAGATCTATGCACAGAGCTTTCTATTTTCTTCAGTTCCTAGCAATCATAGTTTCAATCCCAGCAACAAAACCATTTGTTGGCACAGAGGGGCAGACCCAGGGTTCAACACTTCAACAGCGCACCAACAAAACCCTAACTACTGGCCCTTTCAGCAACACCTGCAAAGCAGATGAAGTCTCACCGGAGGTAGAGGAAGGGGTGGTTGCAGAACTCCAGTGTCTGCAACCTTAGTTGGGACACAAATTTGTGATTGTAACACCTTAACATAGCACTTAGCAGTTATAGGTCATTAGTATTTAACCTTTGTTTACAGCACAGATAAACCCTAATTACAGAGCATCGCGTATTCATCCAGATCTAATATATTCAAGTACTAAGCATATCAACATAGATCAGATCTAGCATATTATTCACATCATTAGGCACTGAGATATCATATTCATCTAAGCATACATCGTTACACTAAACAGTGATCATATAAACAATAAAACATTCACAATGCACAAAGAAACCACAACACAGGATATACGTGGTTCACCCCCATCCTGGGGCTATGTCCACCAACTCTTTTCTTCTTTATTATATTCGGTCAAGCTTCTTACAAGCACATAGCATCAAAAACCTACTCTGCAGAAGACAGGAGATCTGTGCGCACCTCGCCAGATCCTCCTTCCCTGAGCTAGGTTACAACACAAAGCCTTTACACAATCTCTTGCAGGCACTTGCACTTAGCCTTGCAATCCTCACACAATATGCACAAAGCATTTACAACTATCACTTAGCACAACATCACACAGATGCATATCTTGTCTTAGCACTTAGCAAGGTACCAAGCCCCTCTTTACATCACCTAGACATCTATTTATACATTACAAAAAGGCCTAACCATGGGTAAACCCATGGGCTGACATCCCCATACCCGTTACATAATCCCAAAACCCAAAATCCCTAAATAAGGGACCGAGATCTCGTGATCTCCGCTTCGACTTGTGCTCCACCTTCGACAGCCTATCGAAGTCCCAAAATAGGTCAAACCTAACCAAGGATCTCCAAAACTTGATCAAGAGCCAACAAGAATGATGATGATGATGATGATGATGACGATGAGGAGGAGTAGGACGACGACGATGACAATGGTGATTATGGTGATGACAATGACAACGACGACGACAATGATGACAACGACGATGATGATGATGATGGCGATGATGATGGTGATGACGATGACGACGACGATGATGATGATGATGATGATGATGAAAATGATGATGATGACGATGATGACAATGATGATGACGACAATGATGATGATGATGATGACAATGATGATGCCGACAAGGATGACTACAACGATCACGATGACGATAATGGTGATTATAGTGATGACAACAACGATGATGACGATAATGATGATGACAGTGATGACAATGGAAATGACGATGATGATGATGATGATGATTACGATGACGTCAATGATGATGATGAGGAGGAGGAGGATGACAACGAAAATGTTGATTATGGTGATGACAATGAAGGCAACGAGGATGATGATGACAATGGTAATGGAGACGATGAGGAGGAGGAAGATGACGGTGATGAGGAGGAGGACGATGATGATGATGATGACGATGACGATGATGAAGAGGAGGACAATGATGATGATGATGACAATGAGGAAGACGATGACCATGACCATGATGAGGAGGGCGACGATGATGACAATGGTGATTATGGTGATGACAATGACCATGATGAGGAGAAGGACGATGATGACAATGGTGATTATGGTGATGACAATGATGACGATGACGATGAAGATGATGACGGTGATGACAATGGAAATGTCGATGATGAGGAAGAGGAAAATGATGACGATGATGAGGACGACGTCGATGATGATGATGATGATGATGATGACGATGATGATGATGATGATGATGATGATGATGATGATGATGATGATGATGATGACGATGACGATGAGAAGGACGACGATGATGACGACGACGACGATATTGGTGATTATGGTCATGACAATGATGACGATGACGATGACGATAATGGTGATTATGGTCATGAAAATGATGACGACGACAACGATGATGAGATGACGATGACCATGATGGCGGTGATGATGATGAAAATGATGATGATGACAGTGATTATGATGACGATGATGATGACTACGATAACGATGATGGTGATAATGATGATGATGATGACAATGATGATGACGACAATGGTGATTATGGTGATGACAATGACGATGACAATGATGATGATGATGATGACAATAAATATGATGACGATGACGATGATGAAAATAAGGACAATGATAATGACAATAACAATGATGATGAAAAAGGAAATGATGATAACAATGAAAATGGAAATGATGACGACGATGACGAGGATGATGATGACAATGATGACGATGGGAAGGAGGAGGATGATGATAACAATGTTGATTATGACAATGACAATGACAATGAGGAGGATGATAATGAATATTATGATGGTGATGACAATTGCAATGACGATGATGACGAGGAGGACAATGTTGATGAGGAGGAGGAGGATGACAATGATGATGATGATGATGACGATGATGATGATGAGGAGGAGGAGGAGGAGAAGGAGGATGAAAACAATGGTGATTATGGTGATGAAAATGATGACAACGACGACGATGATGATGATGATGATGATGGTGATGATGATGATGATGGTGATGACAATTGCACTGACGATTATGAGGCGGAGGAGGATAATGACGATGATGAGGAGGAGGATGATGATGAAAATGATGATGATGAGGAGGAGGAGGATGAAAATGGTGATTATGGTGATGACAATGACGGTGATGATGACGATGACGGTGGTGAAGATGATGATGATGATGGTGATGACGACAATGATGACGATGATGACAATGATGACAATGAAGATGATGATGATGATGGTGATGATGATAATGTTGATTATGGTGATGATAATGACAATAACGACGATGATGACAATAATGATGATGATGATGATGAAAATGATGATAGTGATGACAATGGAAATGACAATGACGATGACAATGACGATGACGATGACGATGATGATGGCGACGAAGATGATGATGAAAATGATGACGATGATGATGATGAGAATGAGGAGGATGAAGACAAAAAGAATGTTGATTATGGTGATGACGATGACAATGATGATGGCGACGATGATGATGACAATGATGATGACGATGATGATGGTGACGATGATGATGACGATGATGACAATGATGACAATGATGATGATGATGACGATGATGATGGCGATGATGATGGCGATGATGAAAGTGATGATAGTGATGAAAATGATGACAATGATGGTGATGACCATGATGACAATGATGATAGTGATGGCAATGGAAATGACAATGAAAATGATGATGATGATAATGATGATGATGACGATGACGATGATGACAATGATGATGGTGATTGCGATGTTGAGGAGGATGACGACGATGATGACAATGTTGAGTGTGGTGATGACAATAACAATGATGATGACGATGATGAAAATGATGTCGATGATGATGATGATGATGATGATGATGATGATGATGATGACGATGATGACAATGATGACCATGGAAATGAGGATGATGATGATGACAATGACAATGATGAGGAGGAAGACAACAATGACAATGGTCATTATGGTGATGACAATGACGACGACAACAACGATGATGACGATGATGATGATGACGATGATGATGGTGATTACAATGCAAGCTATGACGATGATGATGGCAATGAAAATGATGATGGCAATGATGATGATGATGGTGATTATGATGATGATGACAATGATGACAATGATGACAATGATGACAATGATGACAATGACGATGACGGAGACAACGACGATGACGGTTATGACAATGGCAATGACGATGATGATGATGGTTACGACGGTGACAATGATGATGATGACAACAATGACGATGATGATGATGACGACGACGACAATGATGATGGCAGTGATGATGGTGATGACCATGGACTTTTCACAGGTATCTTCATGTGCGTTAGAATTCCAATGAAAGTTTGTCGTAATTTCAACGAATAGAGAATGTGTAACTTTAGACGAAATTTCGATGAAAGTTAAACATACAAAGAACAAATTCATAATTACAACGAACAAAGAACAAATTCATAATTACAACGAACATCGGTGAGCCCAAAAAAAAATGATTAAAATTTTAATAATTATGTAATAATTTTCGACAATACCATTACCATTTATTTTATCCTTATAGTCATAATATTTTGTTGAATATTGACCCATACGTACTAGTGTTCCCTTATCAAACCCGATTAAGCATGCTTGATGGTAGGAAGATACATATTTGACAACATAGTAATGGGTGTTTATAAACATGGAATAAACTAACAAAGAGGCAACAATATCTTTGTTCCCATGATCTATGGGGAAAAACCAAACCATTATCATGGATATAAAGGCGCTCATAATAAATTAATTTTAAATATGTTATTAAAAAAAATTGGAATATAAAATAAAAATATCATCATGATTGTATCCAAGTTCGAAAAAATTTAACCTATATATTTATAACGAAAAGGTATTTAGTTTAGGTCGATCCTATATCTCGGGTTATTATGTTTACATGCATTTTGCATTTTCTTAAAATAATATTAAAATTAACTTGTAAAAATATATCATTTTTATTTATAAAAATGTTTTCTTGAGAAAATGCTTCAATTTTATTGTTGTAAGATCATTATTATATTGCCTTTGGCAGTATATAGTATTTGTTCTTCTTTGACTTACATATTGGTCTGGATTTGATTTAAATTTTTGAAAGAAATATAATGTTCAACATAAAACCGAAAATTTTATATTTAATATATAAAAATAAATTTTTTTGACATTTTATTTGTGGATAAGTTTGAAGTGTTATTACAGTCTTCATGTGGTTCTATAGATTAAATTAATTACAGAATTAATATTCAGTTGAATTGATATATTCCTGCTTACGAAATCAATTCTTATAACCGTAATAACTCATGGCTATTTTTAATATTAGGTTTATGGATCGATTGTCATTTGACTTTGAAGATGATATATCTATTATTATAATCGTGACAAGTCATGGAAATTTTTAATATTAGGTTGGGTTGCCCTTTACCGCCATAATGAAACATTATAGTAAACCATGATTTGAATAGATGATCCCGCCAATTCAGTCACATGTTGGGTCTCACCATTTGCAGATCAGTCCATTTCTTCTAGCTAACTTTGTCCTCTGATTTTGAAGAAGATATAATTATTATTATAATCATGAAAATTCATGATTATTTTTAATATTATTACAGTCTTAAATTCGTGGCTGGTGAACACGGAAAGGTTTCCGATGTCTTTATAATCGTAAGAAAGTTAATGATTGAAATCACAACCATTGATTTACGTAATTATCACAACATAATTACGTAATTAATATTGCATTGAAATTAGCTTTGAAATTGCATTGAGAGTAGATACATAGAATATTATATTTCAAGTTGATAAATAGATAGATTGTTGTAGATTACTTGGGCATATAAAATTTACAAAAAGCTGATTGGAAAACTAATTAAACCAATTTTTAAATCCAAATTCGAAGGACATTAACATATCTCATATTTCATTAAATTGACTGTAATAAAGATAAATGTATATTTCTCTAGCATATATAGAGAGGAGGGTGCTTACCAGGGGCCACAAATTAAGAAAACAGCAGGTCACGGTAACTATCACCAGACATCAGGTTGTAACAAAAGTCCATTAATCTCTCTAGAACGGTTGACACTGCCATACAAAAATCAAAATAATGTTTATAAGGGGTAATATGAAACGAATATCACCATATAGCAGAGAGCGGCGTTAGTGAATAATTTGGAAAAGAGAAAAGAAAAGCTAAATCTAAATTTTGAAACCCTGCCAACCTTACGCAATCTACACGAAATTTCAAGAAAGATGAAGACCAAGACTATAAGAAGAGTTGGGTCTTTCAAACTGAAATACGATATGCACAGGTGCGGGTAGTTGACACAAACTATGTCGGTTCCGTGTACATATATGTAACGTTACAGTCATTAGAAACAGCGTACAGTCATTTTTAAAAGTTTGTTACAATAAACTGTTATTTTTTAAACCCAACAGTACAATAAAGTGTTAGTGTTATTCTTTGAACCTTTGGAAACATGAACTGACAGGAACAGAAACGGGTGGAGGTGGTCGAAGAGGCCTGACAGCTCCATCAAAGCTCATGTTCCACATCTCATTCTCTGCATTGTCTTGTTGTTCTGAAACTTTCTCAGTCTGCTGATCAGATTGGTCTTTGGCAGCCATATCAATCTCTAGCCCTTTCCCTTGGAAGAACCCATCTCAATCTTCAAAGTCAATGGGATGGTTATTCAGCTGGGCCTTGTTACTGACCATGTATTTGAGCAAAACCTCCCCGTACAATCTCCTATCTTGACCAAA
>JZKD02S1676574.1:175498-185634 GCA_000966675.3 Picea glauca
AGGTATCACATTCAACCACAAAGGTGTGAATGTCATGTTTCATACCTTCCTTGAAAAAATAATGTTTGACTTGTTCATACGTTTTGGTAAATCATGAATGCCCAGCTGTGGGTAAAGCATGAAACTCAAAGAGAACAATGGATTTAAGGTTCGACTATATACTTAAATACAAGCGACCTTTATAGTGAATCTCTTCATGAGTACCCAAGAGAAGCTTGAGAATCTTGTTGCAATTTTTTGATCATGCTAGAAAGTTTGGGATCTTGCAACCATTCTTGGTGAACAACCTGAAGCCAGTCGGCTGCAATGAACGAGAGGGAAAAGAGGGACCCTTCTTGTTCATATTTCCTTGAAAGAGCATCAACAACCACATTTTTTTCCCTTCTTGTAGATTATCTCATAATTATATCCAAACAGCTTGGTCACCCATTTTTGTTGCTCCTGGGATGAAATTCTTTGTTCCATAAAATACTTGAGGCTACAATGATCAATTTTAATTTGGAAGTGTTTCCCCAATAGATAAGGACACCAGAGATCCATTGCATGAAGAATAGCCAACATTTCCTTTCATAGGTTGATTGGCCCAAATGTTGTTCCGACAGTTGTTTGTCGATGAAAGCCAAAGCCAGTCGTCTTGCATGAGGACATCCCCAATTCCTTTCCCTAACACATCGCATTCCAGAACAAAAGCCTTGGTGAAGTTTGGTAGTTCCAGGACAAGATTCATGCACATATCCTCTTTCAAGGCTTGGAAGGATTGATCAGTTGCAGAAGTCCAACTGAAAGCATTCTTTTTTAGTAGAGCAGTGAGAGGAGCTCCAATTTTTCCATAATTCTGAACAAACTTGCAATAATAGCTCATTAAACCCAGGAAACCATGCAAGATTTTAAGAGTTTTAGGGTGATACCAATCCTTCATATCTTCAATTTTCTTAGTGTCTACCCATACACCATCATTGCTGACAATATAACCTAGGTACTCAACTTCAAAGACTCCAAAAGCACATTTAGATTGATTGAGAAAAAAAAAAATCTTAGACAGTAGATGCAGAGATTGATCCACATGGACGATATGGGCTTGCAAATTTTTACTATAGATGAGAATATCATCAAATAAAACTAAGACAAAATGATGGAGGAAAGGATGAAAGACATGATTCGTGAGACTTTGAAAAGTGGAGGGGGCATTACATGAGCCAAAGGGCATGACCAAGAACTCATAGTGACCCTCGTGAATTCTAAAGGTATTCTTGGGAATGTCTTCCTCTTTCATACGTATCTGGTGGTAGCCAGAATATAGATCAAGTTTGAAAAAGTATTGAGCACCACTCAATTCATCCAAAAGATCATCAATTATAAGAATGGGAAATTTGTCTTTGATTGTGAGTTTGATGAGGGCACAAAAAATCACGACACATGTGCCAAGTTCCTTCTTTCTTGAGGACCATGACTACCGAATAAGAATAGGCGTTGGTACCAGGATGGATAACACCTGCTTCTAGTAATTCTTGAACAATTTTCTTAATTTCATTTTTCTAGGCAAAGGGATGACGATAAGGGAGAACATTGGGAGGAAGACTACCTGGTACTAAAGGAATGGAATTATCGTGAATGTCATGGGAAGGGGGAAGTCCATCGAGAGTGATAAAAATAGCTTGGTGTTGGAAGAGTATGTAAATTTTAACCTTGTACAATAAATTAATGCAAATAGATTCTTAAAAAAAATAGAAAATATACAATGGCACACACACACACACACACACACACACACACACATTACATAGATATTTTACCCTGGAAACCAAAACTGGGAAAACCAACAACTTATTTAGAGGTGCACCTCTAATATTTTTATTCATCATATTCCTTCATAGTTTATAATACAATATATATATATATGATCTCGCAACATCCAAACCCCTAATCCATTGAATCGGCTTAGTCAACAACCATCGGTGAAGAGTTTACACCTTATAAGTGTGAAGGTTTGTCATAGGAGGGAGGGCCCTAGGATTGTTTCAACAATTGGTTGAGATTATATTGGACGTAGTCAAATTAGGCATTGATGGAGTCAAATTCGCCCTTAACTTGGTCCTTGAAGGTTTCAACATTGGAATTGACGAAATCAATTTCAGAAGTAACTTTTTTTATGGTCTCCTTATGTTGTTTGGTTTCATCTTGCAGGTTAATGATTTCTTAGTTGTGAGTGGTGTCCATTGGGGAATGAGCAGTGTTGTGGAGGGGGAGTGGGTCCACAGAAAAAAAATAACTGATAAGTGATATATACCAAAACAATCAGGGAGAAAACAGGAATCAAATGGGATAGGTTGAAAATAAGGGTGTCATGAAGGGCGGGTGGGTCCATGGAGAAAAAAGGATTAGAAGTGATAGGTACCACAACGATTAGGGAAAAGAGAGGAATCCAATGGGATAGATCCCAAATAAGAGTGTAAGTGGGACCACTATACTTTTGTTTTTTTACTACTACAGAATAATACTCCGACCTAAAGAATACTACAGTGATGGAATGCCCAAATTGTTAACAGGGACAATTGCGTAGGAATTTCTCATCCAAAATGCAGTAGGCAGGGTTGCACGACAAAATTTCCATTATGTTCATTTTTTGTTCTATTTTGTTCCCAAGAGTTTTCCCTATTCTATAGTTCTCTGGTATATGTGTGGGATCGAACAGTATTATTTGAGTCAATATCTCAGGGCACCAACTAAGGAGGATCGATCGTACCCTTAGTCGTGCTACCCAATTACCTACGTACTAGAGAGTATCTTCCAGAGTGTTGTTCTTGGTGTTACTATGGCAGTCAGGTGATCGATCAGATGATCTAGAGATGGTTTCAGGAAACCTAGGGGACTCCCTATATACCCGACGGTACGTGGGAGTGATGGTCGTGTACAGATTTTTTCTAATGCGGTACTGCGTAAAGGGGTACCAATAGGGGTTATAGAGTTTTCCAAGAAGGTGAAACATTTGTTTCGAGTAACCCGCGAAACCCTTTGTCTTTCCTATGTGTAGTATTCTCTAGCCACAGTTTTACCCGACGAATGATAGATCATTGTGCTTTAAAGACGTTGGCAGTGCATGTCTCTACCCTGGAAAAACAATTCCCACAATTTCTACAAACGAAAGTGCTATGATACCACTTGTAAGGTACCAAATATATTATATAAAGCATAAACAGAAAATATTATAACAGATACCAGTGAAACAACAAAATATAGAGAACAATAACACCAACAATTATACCTTTATTGATAGAAATCCAAGTTCACTTGCCTCTTCTAGGGGGAAAGTCTAGCAAAGTTGTGCTCTATTACAATAATTTTCAAGACAAGACTTTCTCATGCCTTATACTCTTATTTATACTAATTATGTTTTGTAAAGAAAATTCTAGAGGAAGATATTTCTAGAAGCGGAAGCTTCTATTAAGTCTTCTTACCTTAGACTTGTTCTGTAATGTACCCAGCCTCATAGTTGGGTATCGCGCTCTGATACCAACTTGTAACATTCTTTGTTACCAATCTGCGTTGATACCAATCTATAACATACCCAGCCTCCTAGTTGGTTATTGTGCTCTAATACCAATTTGTAACGTACCCAACCTACTACTGAGCAATGCTACTCCAAAATATAGTGCGCAGATTCTATTCTATATCATTGGTCTGCGCAGAAATAATTGAAGTAACACGCATGACCCCAAGTTGGGTCGCGTCACACAAACTTTCCTCTTATGACACAACTTATAACAACGGAATTAACATAATACAACTACGCACACAAGCATATTGAACACACAACATTATTGTGCGTGAAATCCACTCTGAACATGTGAGCACAACCATTATGACATCTCATACAAATTTTGTTCTCCTTGTGCACGTGGACTTCTTCCCTATGCGCAAGGCCATTATAACCCCACCTCGGAGAATCATGACCATTATTTTAAGGTTAACTTAACAAGAAAAACTAATAACAATTGGCATACTCTGCATGTACGACTACAAATATTGAATATCAACACCACACTTATATGTGCAAGAAGTATTATACAGAATAACACCAATTACTTATATGCAACATCATACAAGAATTAAACCCATATTAAGCATAGATAATTAAGCACACATTAAATGAGACAAGCACATAAAGGACACTTATCTCTTATGAAAAATCACCAACTGCGCGTAGAACTCAGAGATTCCTCCCATCCATAGACTTTGTTGCTCATAAACTTTCAGCAATGGGTCACCCCGAGTTGGGGATTAAACTCCACCAAGGCAAAAGGATTCCTAATGCCAGGCTAAGGTCTGATAATCAACAGAATTGTTCAGTCCAAGGTGCCCATTGATGCAACTAGCCTACGGTCTCTCATTCCCCACATGCATATCCTGTTAATATTATGGTAGTTGCGGGAAGTATTTAATCTCCACGTGTAAACCTGGAGAGAATAGAATACTTCGGGAAGCAAGAGAAACCTTAATGAGTTGGATAATAACCCTAGAAGACTTTTCGGCTCAAGAAGATAATTTATATTAGGTTATTAGCCTCCAAGAGAAGAAGTCAGCTAGAAGAAATAGTAATATATTTAATAGATAGATACCCAGAATGAGAAGTCGGCCCAGGCAGTTAGCTAGAATTACTATAAATACAGGAGGCCAGTCTTCATTCTGGCAGGCAGTCTCAAAATTGCAGAGCATCACTTGTGCGCATTGCAGTGCCCAATTTTGTGCGCAAGTTTGGAGGAGAGTTGTTGGTGCAACTGCTGCAGCTAGCAGTTACGTTTTGGCCTGGAATATCTCTTGGCTAGGGTTTGGACTATCTTATTATCTCTTTTTGGTACGCTATCATTGGGGAAAGGTGCGCTACCCTTTGTTTGGCTATCTAGCCTAGGTTTTTCTTCCGGAGTGATTCTCTATTAAGGTTAGGGTGCTCGAAGGGTGGCTTCGGCCTATGGTTGGGTGACAATAATGATATTATCAATGGTAAAACGAGTACATCCATTATATTCTATTGAGTTATGGGCCCACACCTCCTTCATTCAGTCTAACCACTAGAAGGAAACATATCCATAAGGATATTAAGCTCGTTGAAGAACTGTCGCTAGGGTTTCTAGCAGGAGCAGTCACCATAGCACTGCTGCTAGGGTTACTAGCAGGTGCAGTTGCAGAAACCCTAATCCTCTCGTTGAGGCACCTTAACTGAAGGGATTGACCTAATCTTCGAATAGATCAGTGCGCCCTATCCTAGCGCATCTCCTGGTACTCTTAGAAAGCCAAGACGTGAAGTTTGAGCTTTTTGTCAAATCTAGGGTTGACCAAGTCAAAGTTTCCATGACTTAATCTATGAAGTCAGAGAACAAGTTAGATGGAGCTTCTAACTTCAGAGCATGGAAGACGAGG
Source organism: Picea glauca (assembly GCA_000966675.3). Taxonomy (NCBI): domain Eukaryota; kingdom Viridiplantae; phylum Streptophyta; class Pinopsida; order Pinales; family Pinaceae; genus Picea; species Picea glauca. The sequence goes on from JZKD02S1676574.1 coordinate 180,914, forward strand.
ATTTATCTCATCCTTGACAAGAATAAAGTGTTGGATATCGTGAAAGGAAAGATTGTGAAACCAGAGTTTGAAGAAGGGAAAGAGAAGGAACCTCAGAACGCTGCAGCTATGGAGAAGTTCAAATACGGTGACATCAATGCTACGAGTATCATAGTGGAATCTATAAAATACCACTTGATACCCTACATCTCCCATCTTGACTCATCGAAGAAGATGTACGACACCCTAACAAACCTCTTCTCAGTCAAAAACACTGGACAAGTAATGAGTCTGGAGAATGAGCTCTGTGACATGAAGATGAATGATGATGACAACATAACATCATACTTTGTGTGAATCTCTTTGTTAAGAGATCAACTACAAGCTATTGAAGATATCATTTGAGAGAAGGAATTGGCAAACACGGTACTCAATGGTCTTCCCAAGACATGGGATGCATTTTCCGCAAGCATGAACACAAGGAAGGAGTATCCTACATTTCAAGAACTTTGGACTTGTTGTGATCAAGAAGAATCCAAGATCAGTGCAAAAGAGAAACCCCAAAGGAAGTACAATGATCAAGCCTTCATAGCAAGATTCAATAATTTCAAGAAAAAAAGGAAGTTTGGTTCAAGGAGGAAGCCAAATCAAGAGAAATACATTTCATAAGTGCAATGCTTCAACTGTCGAAAGTATGGTCACTACAAGAACCATTGTCCTGAGCTAAAGAAAGGAAGGAGAAACACAAAGCATCAGTTTCCGAAGAAAATGAACCTACAAAGAAGACTAACCAGGATGAAAGAGACTTCTTCTTCTGAAGGTAACAATACTCTTCTTAGTTCTTGTACATATCTTGTTTGTATAGTCTATGTACATATATCTATCTCTTATAAGACAATATGTTCCAAGAATAACTATACCTGTGGAAGAACAACAAGATAAGGATTGTTATCATTATACAAGTCAAGATGAAATACATAAAGCAAATCATGTGTAATCTATTACAAGAGACTTAGAAGAAGAAAGACAGAAAGAAGTCAGTAACCAAGAGGAAATTGGAGAAAGACTTACAACACTTTGTAGAAGAGAACAAGGATGCAGACAGAAGCGTGGACTCTCCCAGATGGAGGGAGCTGATTATACATCACCAAAGAGAAGAGAATGCATGAAACAAGGATTAGGAGGGAGCTAATCCTATGATCCATTGAAGATGATGAAGTATATATCCATGGTAGCATCCATGAAAGACAGTACGTGTTCAGTTCGACCTTAGAAGAAGACTTCTTCGAAGAGAAGCCTTAAAGTATCCCTGGTTTTCCATCCACATCTGTGATCCTATGATGAAAGAAAGAAATGGAATCTTTAGGGAATGGAATCTTTAAGAAACTCCATGGACCCAAGAGATAAAGAAAAACATAAGGAAGAACATGAAGATTCCAAGAAAGAAGAGAAGCCTGAAAAATCAGTCATTGTATCGAGAATCACAACATTACCAGCCTGATATGAAAGCAATCAAACTGAAAGTTATGATGAAGAACAATGTATGGAAGACTTATGAATAAAATCCTTGCAAGATCCAGAACTAGAGGTTCTCCCAGATGGAGGGAGAAGACTATGATGACCACTTGTTCCAGTAAACCAGACATATCTCTACATGAGTCATTATATCATCTACGACATCCATGAGTTGGAGTTATACATCAAATAAATGCAACGACTATTCTCCAGAGTAATAGAACAAAGAGCATATGAAGAGAAACCTCAAGACTTTGAGGCATACCAGAAGAGACCCTTGTATGCAGATGGAAAAGATAACTCGATGGAGAACCTCCAATGCACAGCAGAAGCATGGTGAAGATTTTCTATAATAGAGATATTGTATCAAGATGATTACTCAGTAGATCAGATCTCATGATGACAGAAGAAGTGCCACATGGATATGTTCCATTTTTCCAACAATGATATACTCTATTGATCAGAGTTGCATGAAGCCTTCAGAGAAAACCAGTATTCCGGACTGAAGTACATTTGAAATCAAACATTACATTATCTATGATGAAGTCCAGAAAGGAGAAAGTGGTTCTCCAATACATATCTCCACAGATAAGCAGATAAGCAGACATTTTGGTAAAAGATTTTGTTCAAAATGAAAGAGTTTGTGTACTCAAGCTGGAGCTCGTGGAGACGAATTCCTTATTGAAAAAGGAAGAGATGACTCCCAGGTTGGTAGGGAGCACTGATGTATTATTGATTGATGGACATTCATTTTTCAGTTCGAAGAATGGTTCATGATGAGCAGATTCTTTCCAGTTCGGAAAGTGGATTGAGATTTATGACGGACAACGATTTCCCATTATGGTTAACATGGTAAATGGTCCAGATTGTTGATGTATCATAGACAACGACTTCCCATTGTGGTTAACATGGGGAGTGGTCTAGTCCAGTCTCTCTTCTTGAGGGTTACTCAAGAAGACTGGCCCGCATCGCCGGACAACGATTTCTCATTGTGGTTAACATGAGGAATGGTCAGTTTTGGAGGTTGACACGGGATGATCTTTTCCTCTTGTGGTTAACAGAGGAAATGGTCTGGACAGTCATTCCTTAGGGTGTATTCATTCTCTCCAGGTTTCACTTTGTTTAGTGACAAAGGAATGACCCAGGGTGGGGAATGGTCCAGGCTCAGCAATCAAGGACAGGCATTCCTTAGGGTAGATTCATTCTCTCCAGGTTACACTTTGTTTAGTGTAGGAGGAATGGCCTAGGGTGAGGAATGGTTCAAGCTCAGAAATCAGAACAATCATTCTTCCTTATTTGGTAAGAGTAAGGCAGATAACCCATCGTTGATGTCCTACTCTGGGGGAAAATATTCTTTCAGATCTCACATATGTGAGTGAAAGATTGGCCCAGATGATTTACTTTATATCATAACATTGTTTCTATGTAGGTTGATATTAGATGATTGTTATGAATACTGTATGACAGTAGATGTATACTATTGTGGTGGATGTGTTCCACTGTTCGTGACTATACGTTACTGATCAAGTACTTGTTTCCTACTTGGTGTGGTAGTGTACCACTGGATTGTAGTTATGTACTACTATGGATAGACACAATTGTGTTCTATTTTGTTCTGATTACCTTGAAGACTATTAGCAGTTTGGTAAATGATTATCAGCCAGATGAATGATTAAAGGACAGAGATTTCCCAGATGGAAAACGGTTCAGAACATCTACTCTTCTAGGACATATGTCTAGATTAGAAGAATGGCTCTTGTATCACTCTGTGGTGTGAGTGACTTATCCAGCTTCATGTCTGATTACTCAAATGGAGTATGGTTTCGAAAGATGATGCAGTTGATGACACCGATGGTGATGATGATGCTCATGATCTAGTCATGAGATAGTCTAAACGACTGTGTTGATGCTACCGGGTGAATGGTATGTTTTTGTACTCAAGACCATTACCTGTAATACCTCCCTAGCTAGGAGGGAGTGTTAATATTATGGTAGTTGCGGGAGGTATTTACCTCCACGTGTAAACCTGACGAGAATAGAATACTCTAGGAAGCAAGAGAAACCCTAATGGGTTGGCTAATAACCCTAGAAGACTTGTCAGCTCAAGAAGATAATTTATATTAGGTTATTAGCCTCCAAGAGAAGAAGTCGGCCAGAAGAAATAATAATATACTGAACAGACAGATACCCAGAATGAGAAGTTGGCCTAGGAAATTAGCCAAAATTACTATAAATACAGGAGGCCAGTCTTCATTCTGGCAAGTAGTCTCAGAATTGTAGAGCAGCACTTGTGCACAATGCAATGCCCAGTTTTGTGCGTGGGTTTGGAGGAGAGTTGTCGATGCAGCTGCTGCAACTAGCAGATATGTTTTGGCTTGGAATATCTCTTGGCCAGGGTTTGGACTATCTGATAAGCTCTTGTTGGTGTGTTATCCTTGGGGAAAGCTGCGCTACCCTTTGTTTGGCTATCTAGCCTAGGGTTTGCTTCCGAAGTGATTCTCTGTCAAGATTAAGGTGCTCGGAGGGTGGCTTCGACCTATGGTTGGGTGATAATAGTGATATTGTCAATGGTAAGACAAGAACATCCATTATATTCTAACATATCCCACCCTAGGAAGTGTTCCCCTTCTCTTCTCAACAGTACCTCGGCTGCACCACTTCCCTTCCAGGGCTTCACCAACATGCCAGATAGTAAATCTCATAGCACTGCATATAATGCCCAGTGCACCAGGGAATAATTCCCAACAAAATTCTCACCTGGAGAGAATGCTCACAGACCTGAAAACCTGCCTCTTATTCAGCAAATCTCTCACCTAGAGAGAATGCCCACGGGCCTGACAACCTACCTCTTCGACAACAAATATCTCACCTAGAGAGAATGCTCACGGGCCTGACAACCCACCTCTTCGACCACAAACAATCCGGTTATCATATAGAAAACCCCTCAACAATATTTTATCTATAGATAAGGTAATGGTCGTCTTTACTTAGTTGGTATGACCCCTTCTGCACATGAGAAATGAATGAAATCCCCCCCAAAATACACTAAGGACTACAATATATATTGAATTCATTAAATGGGACACTTGTCACCTTCAGAATAATCTTTAGCCACATGGTGACTCGTTCCCATCCCTCGAGAACTTAGTATCAATAAATATTCATACTTATACTTTTCAGAAATATTAATAAAATATTCCCTAGGACTTAAGCCTTGTTGGCTTAGC